>VWZD01003164.1:448746-507915 GCA_013396695.1 Sakesphorus luctuosus
TTCCAACCCAATCGATTCTATGATTCTGTGATTTTCTTTTTTTCAGAAGTCTCTGTACAAATTCAAACACATGAAGCCATCCAACCTGACCAATGTGAAGTGGAGGCAGAGCAAAAAAATTCTCTCCCTCTTTAACTAGCCCCCAAATTTCTGTTAAATCAAAACTATGAAGTTCTGTGGTGCAGCAAATTATCAAGGCAATTCAGTTACTTTTTCCTTTCTGTGTCTTTTCCTGCTGTATGTCTTTAAAGTCCTACCTGTGAATCAGTGCTATTTACAGCACTCATAAAGATACCTGAACAAGGTAAAAAGGAAACACAGACAAGAGACATAGCATTTTATGTAGAGAGGATAATTTTACAACAAAGCAGTACACAATACATGACCTCATGATGCTTCTCACATAATGAGTTAAAGAAAAATTAAGCTATAAGAACACTTGAAAGAAGTGGGTTTGTCCTACTCTTCATTTCAAAAAAATAGTTTTATATACTTCACCAAAACATTACAGAGAACCACAAATTCAAGGTACAGGGCATATGAACAACTATGAAAGCTGCAATTCAAAATAGTTACAGCAAAATACTTTAAGCTCACAGCTCTCTAGCGGTAGTGAAGTGCTTGGGATTCAAAATATGCCCACACTTGAACCAAAAAGCAGAGATAAATATTTACTGGACAAATTAATAAGATTAGAACTAGCTCAGGTCTTAATTCTGCAAACCTGTGAATAGCACCATTGCTTATACACTAAGTTATTGTCACAGCTTTGTGACCAGGGCTCAAAATCAGCACAGAATTTTGCTACAATGGTTGAATATCCTGGTTTTAATATTGAAAATATGCATATAAATGGTCAAGCTAGAAGTGGCTACACATACATAATTGACCCTAAAAGCTGATATAATGAATCTTCAATATTTTGTTCTTTTTTTAAGTACTCCTTTTATCCTGAAGTACAAGATAAAAGAATATAAAACTAAACAAATCTTCAAATCAGATGAAAGTAAAGGGAGTTTAAAAATATTCATCCCCTGTGCATCATTCTTTTGAGAAAAGTTTTTGACTGTCAGACAAGAAATGTCTAAGGGAGAATGCCCTTGAAGAAGGACTTTTACCAAAGACAATTTCTGTTTATAGGAAATGTGTTTGAATCAGAGGGGTTTAGATGTATTAATCTAGTAAGACACAGCTGTATTTTTTCCTTCTCCAAAAAAATAATTGTAAATCAGACTGAGAAAAATACAGTTAATAGTCTAAAAAAGCAGAAAGGAAAAGAAAAGTGGTCATGGTAAAGACTTCTATACTGACCTTCTTCTCTATATATGTTCATTTAAGAAAAATAAGTAGATGTTGCTCAGACAACAGGTGAGTATCTTCCTCAGTGGTAATACACATCCCACCAGCGTGAATAGCCCATAGCAAAAATTTGAGTTAAAAAGCAAGTTTAAAGAGTGAAGAAGTCTGATGCAATGTAACAGCCCCAGATAAGAAATGTGGCCACTTCCATCCCTACCTGAGTGCTGAGGATTCCTTTGAAGGTAAGTGCAGATGGACAGACGTTACGCCTATACCTGCACAGCTAGGCAGAGATCTCATCAGTCTCTGTGAGTCCTAGGAAAGGAGATCAGGGATCTGAAGGGCCAGGAAAAAGGATCAGCCTGCACAGGGGATGAAGTCATACCAAAGTTCGAGCTGGTCAGAAAAATAATAACCTCATAAAGCAACTGAATGTGAAGAAAAGGTATTTTCTAATAAGAACCCTTAAAAAAAACCCCAACCACATGAAAATCTAATTGTCTAGATATTTGGGAAGTATTGAGTTATTCTTTCTTAAATAGCACATGCTCCTGAAGTGCAGTGAGCATGTTATTAAAGGTTCATTTCACTGACAGGTAAGTGTAAACTGACTGCAATATTTGGCACCTGAGCAATAAAGAGCTGATTTCAAAATGATATTGAGGCTTTCAACACTTCCCACAGCATTTCACTAGAGTTAAACTGTCTGACTAGAAGAATTCTAAAATGTCATCATCACCTGATTACTGTAATTTATGGATGTCTTGAAGGTCTGTACATTAAAAAGATGACACAGCACGTGACCTAGTTAACTTTTATTCTGCTCATATCAAAGATGTATCCACTGCATGACCAATGTAAACATGATGGTTGCATGAAGACCAGCTTAACCAGGCAGCCCCAAAACACCATGAAAATGACCTGTTTTGCCAAGTCTCCTTCAGAGCTTTATAAGAGAGAAGTCATAGAGGGGAGCAAAAGGTAAACTAAACCAGTATGGAAGACAGTTAAAAGTACGTTTTTATCAAAAAGACTCATTTCTAGTTTTGCAAAAGTCGATCAGATACCTCTCAGGCACTTAAAAATTCAGCTTACATTTCATTCCACTAATAAAGACACTTTTGGCCAGTTCTTCATACAATAAGATAGCCCTTACCAGACAAGGATGCTCAGGTTTTTTAAACTCCTATTGCTCTAAATTTCTACAGAAAATCAACATATAACAATATAAAACACTAACAGATGCACTAAGAAAAGTTCCTTTAAGTGGAGTATCACAATGTAGCAACATTTCCTATTCCAGCTGGGGAGAGAAGCTGTAGGTATGTAGGTCAAAACAGTGACATTTGAGGTAGAAATATACTTTGCAGCTTTTACTTGAATGTGGGACTACACTTAAATATAATGCATACTTCAATGATCCATAATAGGAAATACTCATGTAAAAAGAACAGGACAAAATGCACTAGATGAAAGCAACTGCATCTGTAATTACCGTAAGAAAATACTTCATTCAAAGCTGCAGTACCACGGGCAGAATTTGAATATATAATGAGTAGAAATCAATTACTGAAAAGCTTTACTCAAATATGAGTAAAAACTGACTAGCATGTTTGGTTAATTCTGTTGCCTCTATCAGTGCCATACACTGGATGTATCTATATTGCAATTTAAATGTGGAACAGAAGGGAGCTTTTGAAGTCATCCCCACTTTCTTTACTGTGGTTCATATATCATGGAACAGACTAAAAGAATACAGATGAGAGTCCTTTCAGATGGAGCAATGCTAAAAAATGTACTCCAACCGCTAATGGAGTCCACTGGACCAGATTAGAGAGAGTCGGAAGTGAAACACCCTGAAATATAGACAGCGCGAACATCAAGCTTCCTTCCACAAATGCTGAGGGGTTTCTGCCCTGCACTGTTTAGTGAAGCCATTACAATCACTATTTAGACCACAAATTATGCCTACTGTCATATGCCCTTGCATTTAAGTACTGCAAACTGTACAAGCAGAACAGAACCTGTTACTCATCCCTTTGGCATCGCAGCTTAAGAGTGCTTGGTACCCACAGCCCCAGGCAGAGAGGTAACCTGCTGATGCCACACCTCCACAAACGCAGTGAAAGAGCACAAGCACTACTGATTCTGAAACAGGCAAGTACACTCTTCCAACCCTCATCCTCTAACTTTCCGGGAGCAGCTCAGACATTTTGGCAGCTCATGTAACTGCTCGAGGTGAGACCAGCTCAGTGTGCAAAGCATGGCACGAGAAGTTCCAAAGCAAAGACACATTAGGACATGAATGTCTGAACCTTGTAGAGCTTCCCCCAGTGCCATGTGGCTCTCTGCACCCAAAACAATCCACGGAAAGGTATGGGCATCTTCACTAGTTCTTCAGAGCAAACTGCTTCCTTCACTAACCATCCAGAAGCTGCTAATGCAGGTGGAATGAATGAGAAAGCTTGAAACAAACACTCAGCTTATGTTCACAGAGCCTGAAACACTTTCTCAGGGGCCCAAAGCAAGCAGCCAAAATATAGCTCTTCATGCTTGATGCAAAATGCATTTAATTCAAAAGAAAACTTATCAGTGGTACCCATGATCTTGAATATATATCTGTATATGATGTTGCTATATAATAACTAATAAAATGGTCAAAATAATTTAAGGAAATATTATGCTAACTTCTTTCCCTATATAGTATAGTGAACTCAGTGGAACAAATGCCTGAGCTGTGGATTCACTGCTGACAGTAGAAACTTGTCCTCCCTTTTTCTCTTTTTAAAATGTTAGGTATCTGGTACAGCTGACCTTTGGAAAAGGCAAGAGTGTGCTTCTTTCCAATTCTAACAGATTAAGTAAATAACCTGAATATTTGGATAAACATTCCAATTAAATATGAGTAGTTCTACATAAATCTTGTAGAGATCCTGATGCCGAATTCAAAACTACACAGGCACAAGCGTTCAAATAATAAATTATATCTACAATAACTCAGAAGTTCATTCCAAGAGATATTGAAAATGTTCATAATTTAGTACAAATATTTTGTTTAAAGTTTTAATGAATGAAATGTAAGATACTGGCAGCTTTGCCTCATTGCACTGCTTGAGCTCAGTAGAATTAAAGGGACAGAAATGGGTGGACAGGTATTTCAAGTCACATCAGCATGAGAGTAGGAATATCTTACACATTTGGTTAGCATTGTTTTCTTTATTATGCTGTATGCTCAGTAATGTATTTGGCTAAACATAACTTTCAGCTTCAAATGAACCATTTAAGCATGTTACACATCTGTATATATCCACCAGGGGTAGAAAAGTTCACACTTTCCTATTTACACCTTTTTTATCTTGGATCAGTCTAATCAGTTACACTCAAACAAAACCATACCAATTGTATTTGGTATCAAAGTGCCAGTGCTGGTGGTCTCCAATTTCCACTCCTGTCAAACCTCCCTGCAGGTACTCAGCCACCATTTCTCTCTTTTCTAGTAAACACCCTGTTGTCAACACATCACCTAAAAGCATGGCAATGATTTGAGACGGCATGGAAGAAACAAAGAGCAGAATACTAAATTCATAATGTAGCTCCATCTTAACGCACTTTGCTGGATGGGACAGTGGGGCAGTCAGCATTGAAGATATTTTTATGCATTTTTGTTACTTGGAATTAAAATTTTTGATTGAATTTCTTCTTTGGTTTCTGAAAAATATGCCCTTATGATGCTGTTAATCCCTCACGGTCCTAAAATAACCCAAAAATGGCTATCAGGTGTCTGCTATACAGGACAAAAATTAACCATACTGAAAATAGATTCAGAGTTCACTCAGTCTTTAAAAAACTGGAATGCATAAATGTTCAATATATTTCAACTCTTTATAAATTACTGATCAAATAATTTTCAAGTATCACTATTCAGCACATTAATTTATCATAAGGCACCTTTAATCACAACACAACAGACTGTTTCTGATCTCACTGAACAGACATTATTCTTCAACAAAATTAAAATGGCCAACGTAAGTTTGGCAAGCGAAAAGAATTGAGTCTCTGCCACAAGGTCCTGCCCAGTGCCAATGTTTCTATCATCAAAACACCTGACACATCAGTTCACTTATCACTATCCCAGTATCAGAATTCTTCTGCTACTTCACCAAAAGTGAATCAATTATCAAGATGTTCCATTTTCTATTGATTATAAATCTATGTTGGAAAGCCAAGTAAATTTTAAAATATTTCTCAAATTCAGCTTAATATGAGACAAATTGCACCTTGGTAGAACAATCAAAATACTGACTCCAGACTGTGCTGGAATGGCAAGAAGAAAGAAGTGTCATACCACAGGACAAATGGATGCAAACAGGCAGAAGTGACAGGCAAATATTTTCCTGGAAGAAAGAAGATGCACAAAATAAAGGAATGTCTATGCAGAGATTCCTGTGGAAAGTTCTGTGGGTTATTTTATATCTATACAAAGAGAGCAGGTCTCTTGGGATCTCTATCATCGTGAGCCTGTTGATTCTGCTTCAAGCAGTGCCTGCCAAGAACAGTCTTCCCCAGAAACTGCTACTTATGACAAAATCAGGCAAAATGCATTGCTTAATGTATATTGCAGATTTTAAAACTCATCCCCATTTGCTGCAAAAGCAGAGATTTTCTTTGTGGTATTTTAGAACAAAGCACATCTCCATTAGGGACAGCAATATATATGTAGCAAAATCACATGTCAACAACCTAAAATGGCTTTAAAAACCTACCTCAAGAATGAAAATTCAGCTCCTATTTTTCTGTGCTAGCAGGTAATGGTGAGCAAACAAGCATAAAATCTGCTTTCAGAGAGTTAGCAGAATATTTCACTGGGACTGAAGAAAGAGAAGGCAGGAGGGACGCCCCTCCACCTCCTTTTGTGACATAAGAACCAAGTACTTCACAATGAAAATCAAAACCATTACCACTCAGGTTGCTTTTTTTCCTTTTGCTTTTTGTAACAAAAGGAAAAAAAAGCCACATAAACTAAAACAAAAAGACTTTGCAGTCTGTGTCTGTCTCCCACAGCTGTGAGACACACGGCAAGTAAACCATGAAAGATGACTACTTTGAGAAGTACTGAAACCACAGATAATTTGGAGACCAAATAACTGTTGACCAAAAAGAAGTCATTTCTGTTCAAAATAGTGATTTAGGTGGAAGACTCTGAGAATTAAAAAATGGCTTGTAATACCTAATTTATCTTACACTAATTTTTAATTCCCACATAAACTTCAACTGTTATCATCTTTTCCATAGATCTATTCCCACTCTTTTACAGAAATAAATCTGAAAACTCTCTTTTGGCTTTCACAACTACCAATAAGCGCTAGTACCTTTTGCATCTCTACTAAACATTACAAACTGAAAAGAATTCAATAGTCTCCAGGAAAAAAAAAGGAGAATGAAAATTGGAGTATGAAAAGGAGAAAAGTGGGAGTAGAAGGGGCATCACTTCACAACAAAGCGGATCGACAGAAAAAAAAAGAATCTGAAATACAGATCTTAAGAGTTATCACAGGAGAGGGGAATAGACTTACTGGAAAAAAATCAGCTTTGGCTAAACAGCCTATGTATCCTAGTTTTCCTTTGCCTTAGAGTACACAATACAGGCCATGATTCATTACATAATTATAAATATGAAATACTGAGAATCCAGAAAAGAAAAAGTGAAATACAGGATATAACATATGATTTTTAGTCAGTGCATAGTTGTCAGAACACTATTTCAGAAGGCAAATGAAATTTAATTTTTTGTTTCGTTGGTTGGGGTTTTTTGTTTGGTCACATTTATTGTTATTACACTGTGTTTATCAGACAGCCTCTGTGGAAAGTCCTATTAACAAAGGGAAAAGAAAAGAAAGAATTGTATTTAATTTTAGACCATTTCAGTTGATTTCCAGTCCACACTCAGACAGCTGGAATTCTTCCAGAATAAAAATTGTATTTTACAGAAAATGAACTAACACAGCCCTTGAAGAGTTTATTATCCTAAAATTGAGCTGTTAGCTATAAATATTCCAAAGTTTAAAACTGCTGCTTGAGGGTATTTATGTGTTGGCTTAGCTTCTTGTTCATGATGAAGTCTTGACCTATTCTCCATTTGAGGAAACCAAGGAAATGCTAAGGAGCATAGGAAAGCAGCTGTCCTAATATGACATTTCTTTCAGGCTTACAACCGATTTTACTCCAAGGAAAACCAAAACCAGTTGATATAGAAAGACCAGAGGGTGTTTTCACTTTGCGTACTATAGTCCCTAGTGAATCCAGTGAGACTACGTCTGCTTGGCAGTGTATGTGCTTAGGAACTTCACTGGATTAGGTCCTGTGTGTCCACAGTTTTAGCGCTGTGAGAAAATTGCCGCGAAAAAGTGTAAATGAGTTCTGGCACAATGCACTGTGAACACAAGAATGAAGAGGCTCCCCATCACACCCAAACCACCTCCCGTGGCATAAAAATAAACTAGGATTTCCAGTACCAGTTCATTGGTTAACAGAACACAGAATAACTTTACAGTTACACACTTAATAAGGCGTAGCACACAATTTAAAAAACCCTAACAGTGTTCTGGGCTCTTTTCTCAGTGCCTCTATTTATTGAGGGTCTGAATGTGCTTCAGCTACTGTGGCAGTGTAAGCTAATGTAAGCTGGGGCAGCCATGGCTGTCCCATTCCCCTCTCCCTCCTTCACCCAGCACTCCTGCAGCTACTTGGTGAACGATGCCGGAGGCTGATCAAGTCACAAGGCAGGACACAATCCCATGTTGTCACATATTTGATACACCTATGGCCTGCTGCCACTTGGACAGTCAGGCTCTCCTCTGCAAATCACAATATACCAACCTCCTCCACTGCAGAACGAGCAGCTTTGCAGCTGCAGGCACAGTTATAGCTCACTGACCTTTCCTTTTAATGATCTAACTATAATGGATAAAGACCAAGGTTAAAAAAAAAGCCTCTTCAACTACATTTGGGGGGAAGTTTCAACCCATTCAGCTCCCTAAAGCTGCCTTACCACTTGGGCACATGAAGAGTGGTGCTGGCACCAGTGAATGGTGGCTGAGGGCATGAGCAGATAAAGCCATGGCAAATTCCCTAGTGCAGGCCATGGCTCATGGGATCCAACAGATGTGCTAGGCACTGCCAGCAGCCTCACTCTGCAAAACTTATCTTCTCAGGCACGTTGTGCAATGTTCCCTCAGGAACAGTTGCAATGATTGCTTGCTTCATGCTCCTAGCGGTGCAGGCCAGATAAATGCATGCATGTTTTTAATTATGCTTTTCATAATTAAAAACTTTGCTGAATTATAGCTACAGGTGAGAGAACTAATACCTATGTGATGTGGAACATACAGTGTACTTTCTATTTTTATAATTTTCTACTGTGCTATTTTCTTCTATCCCCTGTTCTTATCTTGCTTATTTTTCATTTTTCTCATCAGCAATGACAGCAGTTGTCAATCTCAAAGTGACAAATTGTTCGTATTCATAAAAAATATAACATTTGCTGGAATATACACACCACAATAAAGGTAGTAAAGAACAAAATTTTCTTGATAAACAGAGCCACCAGAGACCTCTAACTGTGTATAATTTCAGTACTTTTTACTCCAAACTTACTTATTTAAGGAGGTTTTTTGAATGGGATCAAGATCACATCAAAACCAAAGTTACAACATTTTGCTCAGGCTACTTTCCAAAAACAAATTTTCCAAGTGTTTTTCTCCAGGGTGCTAATACATATCTGGGGTATTGCACAGTGCTGCACAGCCCATCCTTCTCGCTGTGACCCTCAGGGCACTAGACCTGAAGACAGCTGTGACATCTATAAGCCAAAATACAATTAGAAAAAAATAATCACTGATTCACCTCATCATTAACATTAAGGCAAGGCCCCTTTAGAGGAATTTTAAAGGCAACTAAAGTAAGGAAGACTTCATATTTGATGGAGTGGTATCTTATTTGCTGTCTTACAGATAGAAGCTATACACGGAGCTGAAAAGCAATCTGGTCTGAGTGGTGTCACAGTATTTTTCACTCTAGTTAGGAACCGAGCAAGCTACGGAACTGCAGGGTTTCTCTGGTGGTTCACCTTGTCCTGTGAGGCAACATAAGCTGTAAATAACATGATCCTGATAAATGCAAATACATCCTCAGTAAGTGACAAAAAAACCATTTCTTTTGGGGATAGCATGAAAGGAATCAGACCCAGCTGAAAACCACTTCAGAGATCACATCCTGTTCTGGTGAACATTTTGGAACCTCTTTATATTTACTCCTTTAAAACAGAACCAAACTTTGAAATCGAGGTGTGTGCTAGGAAATACAAAGTATTTTTTGCATCAGCCATACATTTCCAGAGACCTAAACTCATTTACCCTCATGCACTGATGAACTGCTCACTAACACTGAGACAAAGGTAAAGACACACTTATGTAATAATAGGGGGGTAACACACACCAGCAATGCTTCGTGCAGCACAAGTACTCATGGTCATATATTCCAGTAGCTACTAAAAAATTCAGCACTTATCCTGTTTTTCATTCACTTCAGCCTCATGTCTCACTTTTGGAAACACTTCAGTAGGCTTAGCACTGAATGGATGAGGGGGACACCCAACCACAGAAGACAATTACTGTAACAAGTGAAAAAGCTGAGAGGATACTCTGTGGAGTACAGCAATTACAAAATAATTCAGAATTAGAATGTGCTTATCAGAGATGGCTGATAAATAGCTGATGAGGCCAATAACATTACTACTTACCTCAGGGTAAGTAATAAGTACTGCATTGATGACTGTTGATTTTATAAGAAGTGTTACCACTCTCCTGTCACTTGTCCCTTTTGTGGAAGTCCTCATAAAGTGTAATATTGTTTGGCCCCAAGATACTAAACAATTCTTTAAAAAGCCATCCCATCACCCTCATCCAACTTGGTGAACTTGAATCAATTCTAGAAGCCTAACTTTTTGAATTCTGTTATTGCAACTGATATGTCTCTTGATCAGAAAACATCAGTAGACCTGCATTACCTATAGCCAAAGTGTCAGTAAGTACTACATTTTCACTCTCCACTAAGTTAGAAATAGAACACATCTGAGTATTAGGTATAACATAGTCACATGTGCTGCATCTCACAGCCACGGGCAATGAGAACCAATCCAAGAATCAAGGAGTTCATGACAGGCCACCAGCTATGATAGTTGTGGCAGCACACAGAGGTGGGGCCCCAAAAGGCATTACTTTTAAAAGCAGAATGTGGGTTCCTATGAATTAGGAATATGCTCCCTCTGGAGAACTGTGTCACCACTCAAAACCTGCAAGGAGCTCTTAACAATACTGCATATAAACATAAAATCAGACTTTTACTGTCCATTTTAAGTAACCAATATTAAGAACTACAACCAGCATGACCAAAATGTGTACTGCTCCAGCAGAATAAAGTGAGAACAACTTTGACCCACAACAGACTACTGGGATTCGAAGTCCAAGCCTCTCCTGAGACACATCAACACAAGCATCACAGTATCACAAGCTTGGCAATAACTTCTCCTCTATACAAAAGCTGTGAGTTGTAGAACCTTCACAGTGCAGTAGCATATTGAATATTTCATTTGAATAATTAAGAGGAAAAAAACTGATGATTCAAACTGAAGAAACATTTCAAAACTACTTGCAATATTATTTAATTAAGATGATATTTCCTGGCATTATCCATATTACCAACAATATCCATTATTTGACAATTCAAAGCTCTAGCAAAACTCCAAAGTGGCTTAAAATGGCATGTATAATTTTCACAAGATGACATGGAAAACCTATTTGTAATTCCACTAACGCTCTCCAACAAAGAGCGTGTGGGAATGTGCTCCCTCACTTGAGGCGTGTCAGCAGTTCTTAAATAAGAGTCACTGTTTCCATTCCAATCCCTTATTTTTCAAGAGGTTGCAGAGTCAGCCCTCGGGGAGAGAGAACTGATCCTAACAGTTTCAGGTGCTTTCATACAATCCTGTATCTCAAAACCAGTCCTTTTGCTTCTCTCTAAAGAAAGTTTAAGCCATTAGCTCATAATATGGACATCTGCCTTCTGGAACGGTGAGGGGAGAAAGGGGTGTAAGACAGTAAAATTACTTCTAAAAGAAGATATTTTGGAAAATAACCTCTAACACCTCCACAATGTTTTTTGGTTTTTTTCCCCAGCTAAGTTCCTAGAGACCTAGAGCTAATCTCCCTTTGGTGGCCAATGTTGACGAGCTCTAAAGTGAGTCTTGGCATTTTGTTTAACCTGGAAAAAAAGACATGGAAAAGCATTGGAAAGGCTCATCCTGGATTTAACTAATAACTAATACTCATCTGATAGAGCAAACAATTACATTAACTTCAAGATTCTGAGAAAGGCAGTGAAACAGCCTGAGGACTGTATGTGTAATCTGATTTTCATATGAAATGTAAGCCATAAAATTCCAACTCAGTTTCTGCATCAGAAAAACTCCTGCTTGGAGCGTTCACTGACCTTTGGGGATTTCCTAAAATTTGCAGTTCTGGTTTTCAGCAGTAGAGGAGATCTAAAGTGGAGTGCTTGGCTCTGTTTTGTGCTACTGAATGTCTCCCATTTAATTACCTCTTTTATATAAAGATGGATGGTAGAAGCCAAAAGTGTCTTCATTCTCCTCTTCCCACCAACTGTGTTGTCCAGGCTATGAAAAACTGAGCAGGATTCAATAATACACCTGGCAGCCCCTAAATTCTTAGCTTAGAAGGCTGAAGAGTTTCTCTGCCTTTTTAATTTGTCAGTAATAACACCTCACTAGAACTAGAACAGCACAAAATGTTTGTATTACTCAAAGACTGGCATGAGCATATCTAACACAAATAAATAAGGAATCAACAGCAACTTTAAAGACACTATTCTATAATGTCAAGAAAGCAGCACAGATATCTGTATACTACCTTACAAACCAATAAAGATCTGATAAAAGTAGTGAAGCCAGGAATAATACATTAATCCAAGCAATTTATGAAATTCAAAGCTATCCATGTTCTGAACAAAATTATTATTTCCCAGGCAGAAAAAAATAAATAGGGACAAAAATTTGAGTAGGAGAACTGGAGAGTCAGTAAAGCATTAGGTGGGAAAATAGATGTCTTCAGACAAGTTTTACTGAGTATTCAGTGAAAAGATTTCCCCAGACCTAAAGAAAACAGCAGTTCATATTTATCAGGGTGAAAAAATGTGGGCATATTTGCAGTGTACAGTTTAGATGGCAACACTTGGCATGGTGAAGGAAATAACTGGTGTGAGGAAACAAGAACACAAGAAATCATACAAACACTAGTAAGGATAACAGCATCAACCTTCACCATCACAGAGGAAAAGTGAGCAGCAGCCAATAACAGAAGAGTCGCACTAGTTCCTGTCCTGCCCATCTTCACTGGTGGAAGACAAGTGAGGGAATGAATCCTAGTGACAGACAATCACCTGCTTCTCTTAAGGCTCACAGATATGCAAGACAATTGCCAAGAAAATACAAAACCCAACATTTAGACACACAAAAAGCTTTTAAACTTCATTTATTCCTTCCACTGTACTGCAGTTCCCCCTTCTAGCATACAAGACCTATTCATAATTCCTAAAAATGTGTTTGGATTTGATTTTTGGTTTGGCATATTTAGCATGCCCTTTCTTATCAACTTATCTTTTTCTGTGTTTCTTATCTTCTCTTATCCATCAGTTCTCATGTTCAGGTCTTGGTAAAATTAAGGAAAGGCTTTTTCATAAGTTTCTGAAGGCTTTGGATATGGCCACAAGCATGTTTATGCCTTGTATCATTCTTTATTGCTCCCTAACTGCAACAATAGCAATCTTTGGCTAAAAATTTAAAGAGTGCCTTTGAATTCAGTTTTCATGACACAAAAACAAACAACAATCTCACAACTCCAAACTATTCTTTCCATTAAACTCACTGAATGTAAAAGAAAAGGGAAACAGTTCAACGTCTTTACACCATGACTTGTTGATTTTGTACCTCTTTTCTGTGATATCACAGCAAATTCTGAGACAACCCACAAAGCAGAGTGTAAGGCAGCCCTCAGTTCTCTGTTACACTGACAGTCATGAAACAAAGCAGAATTAGTCAGAGACTGTTTTAACCTTTGAATAGAAACATTTTGTAAAGCACCATCACAACCAATGGTATGGGGCAAACACAGAGACTGATCTCCTCACTCATTGCAGTGAGTAATACCCATTGTAATACACTGAAATCTGCAAATAATGGAACATATTTAAGACTTGCTATGTTCTCATGTGTTATATTGCACTTCAGAGGAGATGTATATACAAGTTCCCACTAAAAGAGAAACTGCACTTCATTTGGTATTGACTTAATGAAGAAATTCTCACATTAATCTCTTAAGCTGTTCTGCTCTTTAGAAAAACAGACTCTGCGGAAAAGAAAACCTCCACAAATCTCTTCAGCTCTCTCCAGAAAAATGGGCTTTTTGTAGCCCAGCAATTTTTTTTTTTGCACCTTTTCTTGTGGAAACAATTAGCTTAGCAATTTTAAAGTATTAGGTGGGCACAGCTGCAGGCTCCTGGTATCTTTCCTACCTCACAGCAATGTCCATACAGAGAGAAACAAGGATCTAGTACCACAATACATCAGTGGGAAACACCAAAGTGGGGAAACTAATGAGGTCAGGTCTTGAAGGAGCTTTCACTTAGCTGAGGCCATCCAAAGTTTCCACATTTTCACCAGATTTGTTTCTAATTCAAGATTCTTTGTTAGCCAATGACAAAACACTGTTGCAACTCACTTCTCAAATGCTTGAAACCAAACTCAGACTGTCAGAGGCACATTTACCCCCTCAGATGAGCCCCATTAATTGGGCCTTCAATGATTTAAAAAAATAAGTCTGAAGTCAGACCTGTTGCTCTTATTTTTGTCATGAGTGCAGCAACCAAACTTCAAACACAAGTTCAGGTTTAGAACTGTGGTCATGGACAGCTGAAAATCTGCACTGCCAATAAAACTGATTTGTTTAGCTGATTGTTTTGAAAGTTCATTATGGGCATGAAATGCTATTCCAGACAGCACGTACATTTTTCCAAACTGATCTTTAGCTTCATTTATACATTTCTCTTTTGTTTACTCTCACGTACAACACAGTTAATATGACAATTGATTTCTGTCCTATTACAATGTCTAACCTGAACAAGTGAACTGCTTGGCTACGAACATTGAAAATACTTTTGCTATAACTGGCAAGAACAGGAGTATCCAAATGATTACCAGCGTAGCAAGTGATGATAATTGCAATAACAGTGGTAAGGCCATCTGTATCTTTCTTACGTGTGTTGAAAATTTAGGGCAGTTATTAGTCCAATATATAAACACTGTATATCTGATCTAGAGCAAAAAGAAGTCTCCATGAATGTGATTTAGAGTTTTTACAGCATATTCAAACACCCTTCAAAGCAAATTCAAGAATATGTCTTTCCTCTTTTTTTTTCAGGCAAATGATAATATTAAGAACAGTACAGCACAAAAATAAAAAGACTCAGTGGAGAGCTGGCAACAAGTCGTATCCAAAAGCCTGTTACTGTCTAACTGTTTGTACAAAGCCAAGTGTTTAAGAATACTCCTTTCTAAAATCAAATAAATGAAATACTATCACAGATTTCATCTTAAATTACATCACTCTTTGATGAGCAATTACACAGAGTTGTGTAGTCATGTAAACTCTGATTTATAAGAAAAATCAAGCACGTTGCTGAACTTAAATGTGTCACTAGACCCTTTAAAGGAAAGTAGTTTCAGTCTTGTTCATTAACAAGGTTGTGCAACTAAGCATCTCTGTGGGCTGGAATCATGGGACAGTTCCTCCATAAATCTCTTAAAACCCCCAGCAAGGCTACCAAGTACCAACTGTCCAGGCTACTGAGGAGAGCAAGTTTTAATTAGAAGGGTGAAGTTGAAAGATCCTCTTAAACAGCATCTACATGAACACTGCCATTCAATGCTGGAGGAAAAGTAACAAAATAAACGAAATACACTAAGTAATTCTTGCAGGAAAAGACATGCAGCTGTGCAATGTCTGGGTGCAACTTTGGAGGGTGTTTTGAAAATCTGGCTCAGAAGGTCTTGTTTTACTGGAGTTTACAGTTCAGCCTCACAGTCATCTATGTATAGCTGCCAGTCTACTTAATCAAAAGTAACAAGCCAGATGCTTCAAATTAAAGACAGTTAAAAAAATCTATTCCAATACATAAATATAAAAGCTGAGACAGTTTTTGGTCTTAGACTTTATGAGTATTAAACTATGAAAGTTTATTTACTTTACTAAATATAATCATAGAAGATGAGAACTTTGAAACTTAATCTTTAAGCCATCTAAATATTTGCATGACAGCAACATACAAAGAATTTAACTAAAACAGTGGCAGCACAGTAGCAAGACCAAATGCCAGGCCTTTATCCCCATTTCATCTCATGAACAGCTTCTCAGAAATATTTGTGTTTAAACAATAAATGTAAATACTGAACCATGTAGGCTGCTCTCTCAGGAAGAGATGATTATTCTGAATTATCATGGCAAGGTCAGGCAAACGTTTCCCTTAAAAATTAGACTTCTTTTCCTTTAGACAGACCATTGACAGGACAGATTTACAGCATCTTTGCTAAAAAATTCTGCCAGGAAAATGAAGTCTTACAAGTTGCGAAATTCCAATACCTGCATGACATGACAAATCTGACTCCCAGTGTTGTAAAATCCTGAACAAGTAAGCAAGCTACAAAGTAATCAGCACTATTGTTTCACAAAATAAAAAGACCAAAACAAAACAAGCTACAAAACCAAAGACAGGTTTCTTCAGCCCAATTGTTCTGATTTTCACAGTAACTCTGCACCTGGAGCATATCAGGCCAGCTGATACAGCCCAATGAAAAATACTAGCTAAATACAGAAAGCTGCCTAAACACAGTATAATCTGCATTTTGCAACTACCTCTATAGCTACAGATAGAAGTAACAAGTTACAAGAAGAAAAAACCTTACAACTTCTCAATAATCCGAATCTATCTTGAATTCCCTTCAGGAAATGAAGGAAGATACATCAAGAAAACTTATTTTTATTTTACTTTGTCCTTTTTTTCTCTTATTTACTGAACATAGTTAAATTAAATTCAAACTCAACTAAAAAGATACATAAGACACAACAAATAAATTCTTTGAGGGCTTTTTGTAATCACCATGGTCGTGCTGGAGTCTCCAGTGCCTGAGCAAGAACACAGTCCAAAAGTATCATGTCCAGAAAAACACTGAAATGCTGTGATTTCATGTCTACTGTTACCTTCAGGTTTAAGTAGCTCCCTTGGCTCTTACACTTGTAGCAATTAGAATTTCCAGACAGCTCAGTGGCAGATATTCTAGGTGTTCTCTGTATTGCAGCACTAACTGGCACATGGCAGTCAATTTTTACCATGAATGAATTGAATTCACTCGGGTAACACATGGCTGTAAACCTAAAGACACTTTAAAAGCTTTCAAAGTTTTCATTCTGCCTTTTACAGTTACAAAGCAACAACACCCAGTTAAGTGACGTAAGTCTCAATTTTTATCATGGGCTAAGACTTACAGTAGGATATGCAGGTCCTCATGCTGTTGTTTCTGGATCTCATGAATACATTTCTACACTTCTCCACTCGTGCTAATCTTTTCAGCAATAAGGTTATTTCAATACAGCAGAACAATTTCTACTCAGGAACAAATATGTGCTTGATCAGGATGTGTTTGTGATTTATTGGTCTAGTTGCCTGGAGTTGTAATTTTATCAGGATTGTGTCCTACATCAAAGAAATTACATACTTTTCCATTGTGAGGAGGGTATTAATATATCCAGATGGCAAAGGTTAAAATATATGTATGTCAATTTTGACAGGTCCCCTTCTTCCATGACCTGAAGTCCATGAGAACCAAAAGTAACTAGGAAGATAGAAAAGTCCAAGCTTTAGGCCTCCAGGGGATTTTTCAGGTTATTTTTGTGAGCAGATACTAATTCTGGAGTTTTAAATTTCTCTGTGGCATTATTATACATTGCAGCATTAGATACCCTTCTTTCCTGCCCACTATTAAAAACTTACCAGTGTAAATTTCGCTATTGCAATTAACTATATATACGATATATTCCACCTACCTGCCTGTCTGTGCCACAGTTATCTGGGTAAACAAGCAGATGAAGGCATTTTAAATGCACAATTAACTGGGTTTTTTTCATATTTATAAGGACTTTGTATTTCTGGCCATTTTTGATTGCAACCTCTAAACTGCTCTTTTTACCTGTCTGTAATGAACACTTGTGATTTACAAACAACATTCAAATACACTTCAATATTACATGACAAAATCAGACAAGGATGGAGGGGAAAGAGGAGGGAAGGTACAACTTAGTAAGCAAAAGGTGAATTTGCTGTAGTCAAAGCCTGAGAACTTCCCAGGCACTTTATTAAACAGTAAAGCACTACTTTACAGAGCTGCTTTTAAAATATGTTAACACTATATCACTGTTCCCGGCAGCATGAAGTCCTTCCAGAAAATGTGTCATCACTGTATGCAGCATATTTTATAGCCAGTATAATTCCATTTTATTATATCCAATAATATTTTTCTGAAATTCTAGGAAGTCTCCCCACAAAAGATAAGTAATGACCATGTTTTAATCAGCTGGCACAAAGAGTAACCACCACACCACAAGAAAAAGAAGCCCTTATTCCATCAAAATGTCCTCAGCTTAACTCCGCTTCTGTGGACAAGGTGGTGAATAAAACCTGTGAGAATCTCATCCCAATATTATGTAGCACAAAACCTCTCCACTGTGAAGTGATTTAATTCTAAGAATGATTTCTATAGCTGAACCATTCTTGACAGAAGATGCTGAATAAGTTCAGGATCCCACATATTGCACCACTGTAGCAAGCAAAACTGAAAATTACAGTAACAACACCTGAAACATTTCATTTGCCAACAAACATCCTGAAAAGATGAGCTGCACACCCCTAAGTAAATTAATAATATAATTTTCCTTTTCTTACCAGGCTTGGATTTCTGCTTTGTGATGTGCCCGTGGCTGGAAGCCCTTGCCATGGAGCCTGGGATCACAGCTCCTTCCTCCACATCAGCCTCTGGGATTGTAGCACAGCCACCTAGTCCAAAATGGAAGAAACTTGATGTGGTGTTTATGTAACAAAACAAATTCACTGGTGCATAATTGAGGAAAGGAGGTGATAAATTAGCTGACAGGAACATATAAAACAGTCTTTACTTTCACGACACGGAAATGTTCGTTAAAGAAAACTATTACCATTGTTTAGAAGGGCGATTATGTCTTAATGACTTCTCTCTACTACTGACACAGTTTGGAAAAAGTTTGAAAGTATTTAGAGCACAGAATATGTAAAACTGGTTCCACATAAAACATGGAAAACAATTTGATTTATGTTAAAGATCAGATTACTGGGAGCTATTTTTGTAATAAAAAGAATTGTGAATGAAATAGCTACAAAATCAACAAATGAAGATTGTTAGCTTGCCACTGAGCGTGACCTGATCATTTTTTTGGATGGGCTACTAAATACAGTATTTTTATTACTTAGTGCTAGAGATATGGAGCACAGGGACACTTTCAGTGTACTGGCAATGCCTTACTCAAGTGATTTCAGAATGTGCAGCATAACAGATTCTTTGTGTTTTTCAACATTTACGAGCAGTTCATTAGTCAACAACAATTACTTACAGCTTTCCCTTCAAACACATTTAAATGCCTATATTTAAAACACAAAGAAAGGGATAACCCAGCAGTGGTATCAGCTGAAGAGAGCTGCAGTGGCTTGCAGTGGAATAGGCTGATGTGAATTTATTTCAGAACAGCTGTGCTCAGGACATGGGAGGATGTGTCACTATCCCACAGCAAAAACATGGCCCTGCAGTGAGTGCACTGCCAGCAATACAGCGCACAGCTGAGCTGCATCTCTTTCTCACAGCCCTCCCAGGATCACCACCAGCAAGTAAACAAACCCATGTACTTATCTGTTGTGTTCTGAAAACATGTCTTTAGAAGCATCACATCAACTCCCAGTGGAGCTCACAGACTTTCCACCTTTATGTCAGAGTTGTTTTATTTGAAAAGACATGTTCTACTCCAGGCCCCATAAGAAGTGCATCCAATGTGCAGGAACAAAGGCTATTCTCTCTTTACAAACTAAACGTAGAACAGTTAAAAATGAGGTTGCATTCCCAAGTAGAAGAGTTATATTTTCCCCAGAGTATCAGAAGTGCTGGCAAAGCAATGCACAACCTCCTGCAGGAAGCACCGCCCTGACAGCTCCGGTGAATCCTGTGCAAATATTCATTCCTACCAGATGAAGAACTCTTACAGCATCTTCTGCTGCTAAGGAAGACAAAGGACACAAGCTACTACGTGCAAATACACCCCGAGAGAAAGGATAAGATGCATCATGGGGGTTATGTTGGATTTACAGCAAGCACATTTTTTCGGTAAGAAAAGAACGTTAGGAGTGATTGTGTCAGCAACATGCAGATTTACAGCCCAGGACAGCTGCAAATATTTAGGGTACCTGCTATGAAAATGAAAGAGAAAATGGGAAATTAGAAAAAAATCTTCATGTCAAAATACTGTAACATTGGGGTAATGGCTGGCATTGCATTTAAGATAAATGTACCTCCAGCCTAAATGGAAATCAGTAAACTAATACTTCTGTTCCCGTCTGAAAACTGTGACTAAATGTTAATTATGAGATTTGAGAAAACGGAAATCAGTGTTTTAGAAGTCAATTTAGACGTTTTCCATTCTTATTGTTCAGATAAAATCTACCCTATTAAAGACTAATCTGTAAATAGAGAATACAAAATTAATAGCTCTATTAGGCAAGAAACTTTAAGAATGGAATTATATATTTTAAAAGGTCTCAGAACATTTTCAAACAGCAAGAGTGAAAATTCACCAAGTCAATTACTATCTATTCAAGTTCTACATGAAAATAAAAGAACTTTTACAACATTCATTCTAAAACCTGAAAATCAGTAACTAACTTAGCCTTGAGAATTGATGGGGTTTGGTGCCAAAATATTTCATTAGTCATCATTGCTGACAGTAACTGTGTAAGAGTTGGAAAAGATCTATTTGTCCTCAGCTATAACACACTATTTGTTGAAAGGAAGCAGGACTTCCTGCTCTTGATTTTGATGTGAGAGATGTATTGAAATCTACTTGTCGTGATACTATCAGAAGTTACTACAATTAAAAGCAAAATTTACTTCCTCCATAATTTTATTTTCTTGAGAATAGTAAGGACTGAAATGCTATCAGTGACAGACTATTTTACATTTAAAAAAATCTAGATAAAAACCACAAAGCAATACTACTGGCATCAACATTAAGAAGAGCAATTATGTGTTACTTCTGCAAGGACACCAATAACTGTTCCCTATGAATCGTGTTTTAAATACTATAGTTTCATAAGGGCATTCCATGTGCTAAAAGCAGGGCAGGATTTCACCAGGACTCCTGTGACAATAACTATTTAAATGAGTGACCAGATAAGAAAGGAATATAATAACAATATTTTTACTTGAGACAGTGAGACTTATGAAATCAAAGTCTTTGTGCCCCCTTATTTCTGCTTTTCTTTTCTAATACCAATGTTACCTTCTAAATGAAGGAACTACCCAAATTTGCTTAACATATGTCCCTTCACTTGTCCAGATGCCAAGGGCTAGGCAGGATGACTGGACCCTCATCACACATCAACACAAGTGACATCCACATCTTCCAATGGAACTAATGGGAAATTCCATTTTCTCATTCCCACAGGTCCACATACTCAGGATAATGATTGATACCCTTGACAACATGCTCTGATTGCCCACAGGAAGAAAGGAGTGGAAACCACACTAAGACAGCACTATAACCATTTTAATTTCAAAATTCAGAGGTTCTACTGATGATATCTACTCTGACTCCTCTGGGCAGAACTTCTACTGGAATTTAAGAATTCTCTTTGATTTTTTTTATACCTCTGCATTTATTTCAAAAAATGTTTTACTGAATGTCCATTTTCACAAACATTTCAAGTTTTTGTGCACCTGGAGTGCTACAAGAAATCACAGCAGCAAAATAACTCCCATTCATTCATAATTAACTGAATGGTACAAATCTGAAAAGTGAAATATTTAAGGAAAAAGGGGGGAAAGAGGGAGGAATAGTAGTACATAAATCTACACACTGGAAATGATTCAAGTTGAGAAGTCCTCCAGATGTCAGTCTGTAAACAGTGCTTCATAAAATGAATTTCCTCACTAATTGTTGGCAGGAATAACATCTAGAATGTGTTATTACATTTGACCCACTCTTTCCCCCTTTACTGTGTAGCTAAATTCTTGTCTGACATCACAGATCTTTTATCAGTTGTGATAAATCCAAGAAAGAAAGCTTTTGTCAGCAGAAGTGTTTGATAGGGTACAATATGCATAAAATTACACTCCAGCTAATTGTGAACTTTGCTCACCAAAGGAAATGAGACTTCTGTTGCTTATTTTCACTACATCTGTTTTTGTAACACATTTGGTTCTTAGGTTGGAAAAAGATACCCACACCCAAAGGAAACATAAACATATAACACATATTGAACAAAAATTAAGTACTGACAGTTTTCCTACAGGTTCCTATCACCATGTTTTTACACATTTTATTACGGCTCTAAAAGTGGGAAAACAGGAAAACAAAAGTGGTATACATCTAAAAAATGAAAAGGCACTTTGAGGTAAAGAGTATTTGAGTTTCCTCTTTCTCTTCCACTCAATCATAACCTAAACTATACATAAAGTTTCCATTTTCCTCTGAAATTAACTAAAAGAATCCACAGAAAGATGAGAAAAGCTTCCTGAGCAGTCTTGGGCAGCAAGACAGTCAAAATGTGAGCAGGAAACTTTGTAAACAGTAGGTTTTGCATCCATATGTATAACATTATACAAGGGAGATAATCTAAACAGCAAAATTATTTCCCAGAGATTCCAAAAAACTATATGCAAAACCATGTTCACTTGGGTTTTCCTGTTCTGTCAAGGGAAGGGGAGAGGGAAGGGGAGAGGGAAGGGGAGAGGGAAGCAGAGTCAGAGGGGAACACAGGGCAGAGAAAAACACACAAAGAAGGATTTTCTCCCAAATGGGTGTCTGATAACACACACAGTTACAATTCCCAGTAGAAAACAGACCATATACTCACTAGCAAAATTTAGATTTCAGAACATAGCACTTCAATCTAACAGTGTGGCTACAATCGTGCAGTTACACAATTCCATTGTTTTGCATCTGATCTGACATAACCAAATTCATCAAAATGACGGAAAATATTCCTGTATTACATTCCATTAGAATAACAAATTAGGGGAAAAGAAAATCATGCCAACAGAATATGCAGTCCAAGATCATTGAAAAATCACCAAAACATATTTTCAGTGGGAGCACACAGAGACATACCAGACTGTTGTTCTGATTTACTCATGTTTTACTGGCATGTTTCTTAACAAACTTCCAGTTCTTAAATTCCATAGCTTGTCGCTATTTTCACCTACAGCTATGCAGAGATAATTTGCACCAAGTGTGTGGCTTCTGTTTGAGCCTGTAGCCCATTCAAATATTTTGAACATGCCTGAGTCCATAAAACCCTGACTTGAGAAACTCAGGGTACTTTGGCAGCATAAACTCTTCATGGGAGCAGTGATGGTGTTTAAACTGTCAAACTGTCTTGGCCATTCCTACAGGATGAGGTTCAGTGCATGTGGTATGCAAGTCACAGGAACGGCATTGGGAAACACACTGCATAGAACAGACCTAACAGCTGTTTTCATTAAAGCAGCATTACTGGACATTGGGCCAAGAACACAAACTCAGCATTCAGCAGTGCCCTTACTAACTCAGGGCTCAGAATGCAGCACCATTAACCTGTATAATGCCATCCAATACCTACCAAAGGAATTTGGCAGCTCCCTGACCAAAGGATGAACAATGATAGTTGTTCTTTGACCACATAAGTGCCCTGCTCCATCCAACAACCTCTTCACCTGAGGGGCACACACTGCCTGACAAACATGCTTTGTGTTCTGCTCTGCACTGGGAGAGAGAACCTACTGAATTGTGTAGTGCTTGGAGGATTTCCATCTGTTTTCATATAACAGAACAGAAAAATCAGCTTACAAGAACTTTTCAAGGGGAATATCAACTCTTGACTGACAAATACCATAGCCACAAAAATCACTATATTTTTCAGAGTACATATAACACCTGGTGGTTTTGGTTCACTCACATACTCTTCCCCATATTCACTGTATCACTAAGTATAGCTTTTGTTTAGCATAACTAGAGTGGTTTTCTTCCAAAATACTTAAATACAGCAGCAGCAGAAGTTACAGAATATACTGTCAACAATATATTTTCAGAACAACATTCTCCATTCAGTAACAAACTCAATTTCATGCTACTCTTTTGGGGAGCAGGAAGAACATGCAAGGCTTTTGTTTTGCTTTACACATATAAACTCATTCTGTGCACATAAATGTTCATATATATGTATTAGGATATATGCATAAGAAATATATAAAGAATTTTATACAAAACTTTTTTCAGTAAGACATTTTTTCAAATCTCTAGAGCCTGAATTCCTTGCACTTTCAGCAGTGCACAGTTGTAAGGCAGCTATCCAGACCTTCAGACATTTTTACTAATTTACATAAAAAAATAAGTAACACTCCCTTTGACACGTTTTCTGGATTATTTTTTCTAAAAGTGTATTCAAATGAATTTCCACTGTCAGGCTTGGTTTCTATCTGCCAGCACACCCCAAGACAATACCTCAAAGTCAAGGTCTGGAGCAGCTGGGATGTCTGGAGCGTGCTTGTCAAAAAACCTTCCCAATATTGTCTTTATGTAGTCTCTAACCTTTCTTTGGCATACAGTGAAAGTAAACAGACTAAAATTTGGCTGTTACAATCTTGATAACAAACCTTCCTGGTATTCATCATTCTAAAAAATTTAAAGAAATATTTTGCTCCTATTTCCATTTAAAACACTTATTTCCTGGAGCACATGTATGAAGCTTTCTGCCAGTTGAAGATGCAAGTGTGCAGACACATATATAGACACTATATATGTGTATGTAAATGTATGTATGAGTTTCAGAAGTGTTTCATCACACAACCACACCGTGAGACTTTCAAAATGAGTAGTCTTTGGCTGGGTATGGGGAACAGATCACTATTTACCTTCAAGGAGATCATGGTACACTGACCTAAGGAAAACACTTTGCAGGAGGAGGAAGCTCCATAGTACAGGTTAGCTAAAGTGAGATTTTTGTCTTAAATGCGAACAAAAATAAAAGATAATGTGATTTTCTGCATGAGGTCTTGTTATGCAGAGTATTTTGGATGTCTGAGACAGCTTTGCTGGAACAGCAGTAAGATAGAAACAGTTAATGAGAGGCTTATGACTAATCCAGATCAGAAACTGAGTGAAAGCAAAGAAAAAGCATTTAAGATGTATCCTAACACAGGATTTTGGGCTAAAGAACACAGGAACAAAACCTACTGACAGCAGATATAATACCAGATACACTGTGCATAACAGAAGACAGCTGACTAGGGATGAAAATGCAGGCACTGAAGAATGTATGTTTCTCAGAAAAGCAAAATGAAATTGGTAGAGTAATACTTCATAGCACTATTGTGATGGGCTACTGAAAGAGTGGTATACAGAAATGGTCAATTTGGGAAATTATTGTAAAGTAGTTTAATACACAAAACGTCAAAGTTTAGCTACAGAACAAAATATCAGTTTCAACAGCAATTGCAGTTCCTTTAATATTATGAGTGAGAAATTATGGTATTATGAAAATGAAAGAAAATGTGAAACCCACAGAAATAATCACAGGGTGAAAGAAGGAAAAGGTTCCGGTGTGATGACTAGTAAAGAGATGGAGGCAATTTTGGAATCCACCTGACAATGTTCCATGTAAGGATCAAGAAAGGAGTAATACTATTGACCAAGACACTGGCAAGACATCTGGAATACTGGGTTCAATTCTTTTTACTATGTTCATGACAGGTTAAATAAACCTGGAAAAGATCAGTTGAAGGTTGTTAAGATCACAGAGGAATCACTCACCTTGCTGACACAAGAGCAGATGACCAGTCTTGCTTTGCTAAGAGGACTGAAAATGGAACAGACTGATCTTTACCAGTAATGCAATTATGCCAGAAACCCTCAATGTCTCACAAAATAAAAGACACTCTTAAAACAAGAGGGAATTGTTCACAAATTAATTTTTATTTGAACTTCAGTGTCTGACTACCAAGAGAGCAAAGGCTTTGAACTATGTGTGAACAGAAACCATGGAGATAAATAATTCTGTTTATGAATGGGACTAAATTACCTTATTCTAACACAGAGATGGCGTTTCTAAACAAAGGATTTTTTTTATTCCTTCCTCTCCACCCCCTCCAAATAGAAAACATAGGGAATAGAGGACAAAATAGATCTAGATTTATCATTACTATGAAATTATCCAATTTTTTATTATCTAATTATGAGTAGTTATCTAATTCTTACAGCATTTTTTCATATATTGGAAATTTCTACTTTCTAAACCGTACCCAAATATCAGATTTGTCCATACCATATGAGCTTTGGTGCTGTCACAGTAAAATTTAATATCAAGTCCAAAAAACCAACAACCCATCAGTCAAAAAGATGTAATTGATTTTTCATATTAAATACTTCTGCTATCTAATGATATGAAGAGGGTAACGTTTGATAATAGTATTTGTAGTAAATTTGACTCTAAAATATGTAGAATAACTTGAAATATTGCATAATTTGGGGGACTAAGAGATTGTTCATGCTGTGATTGAACTTCTGTTAAAACACATTGTCAAGAGGAGTTAATACAGAGTATCATAGGTTTGAAGGCAGCAAGTGACAGTGATGATCTTTGGATGCCACATTGGTACGAGATCTTTGCTTTGCCCCTCAGGTGCAGGTATTTGGACTTAAGTTAGTTTCATGTCCAAGTGGAGTACCTGGTACATTAGTGTGGTGGCAGGAGTGTTGAAAGAAGACAATGTGGACTGTAGAAAAAACTGGTAAAGAGAAGTGACACTGCTGAATTATAGGAGAAGCAGCAGCCATGGTGTTACTTGAATCAGTAGCTTTATCAAGTCCACCAAATAATTTAAAGCATATCTAAATTTGCAAAAGGCTATCTTCATCTGGGAATGGTTTTAGACAGCAAAAAAACACATTTCAAATAATATTTACCTTGACCTCTCTAACCAAGTGTGTTTAAAGCCTAGAATTAGGGATTCTAGTATGTTCTTTTTGTCTAGTGCTGTAAGAGAGTGTGTTGAGTTTTCTTGGCCAGGCTTCGTTAGTGGGGGAGTTACAGGGGTGGCTTCTGTGTGAAGCTGCCAGAAGCGTCCCCCACGTCCGATGCAGCCAGTGCCAGCTGGCTCCAGCACAGACCCACCACTGGCCGAGCCTGAGCCGTCAGCCACGGTGGCAGCACCTCTGGGGTAATGCAGGAAGGGAGGGGAAAAAAAAAAATCTGTGCATCTGCAGCCATAGAGGGGAGTGAGAAAGTGCCAGAGAAACAGCTCTGCAGTGCCGGGGGCAGTGGAGAGGGAGGTGGTGCAGGTCCTGCAGGAGTAGGAGCAGAGGTTCCCCTGCAGCCTGTGGTGGAGACCATGGTGAGGCAGCTGTGCCCCTGCAGCCCACTGAGGTGGATGGTGGGGGGCAGATAATTCACCTGCAGCCCATGGATGGTGGGGCAGATTATTCACCTCCAGCCCATGGATGGTGGGGCAGATTATTCACCTTCAGCCCATGGAGGTGGATGGGGGAGCAGAGTATTCACCTTCAGCCCATGGAGGTGGATGGGGGAGCAGAGTATTCACCTTCAGCCCATGGAGGTGGATGGGGGAGCAGAGTATTCACCTTCAGCCCATGGAGGTGGATGGGGGAGCAGAGTATTCACCTTCAGCCCATGGAGGTGGATGGGGGAGCAGAGTATTCACCTTCAGCCCATGGAGGTGGATGGGGGAGCAGAGTATTCACCTTCAGCCCATGGAGGTGGATGGGGGAGCAGAGTATTCACCTTCAGCCCACAGAGGTAGATGGGGGAGCAGAGTATTCACCTGCAGCCTGTGGAGGCGGATGTGCCCGAAGGGGGTTGTGATGTTATGGACATTCTGCACTGGAGCAGCCCCTTGAAATTTGTCTCCTCTTTTTTTTTTTCTTGATTGGTGTGACTGTGCAAAGCAGTCTGTAAAAGTCTCTCATTCCAATTCATTCTTATCTCCAGTTTCATGTGTTTTGTCTAATACTTTTATTTGTATTTTGAATAGCATACTTGATAATTTTGTCTTTATCTTGCTTTGTATAGCTTCCTTGCAGGTGAGGTGGACATTTCTAAATTATATTTTATTTAAAATAAGCATTACAAAATTTATGTTTAATTTGACAGTCTTCCTTTAGCATGTGCTGCTGTCGTACAAAACAAAGAAAAATGTGATTTGGAGGGAAAGGGAAATAAGGGCTCCCCTTGTCATACAACTTTCACTTTGTACTGTAGCAGATTTCAGGGTATCCAGTCACATTTACACTTTTTTTAAAATTAGTAACCCCATGTCCTGGTCAAGCTACAAGATAATCCTCCAAAAACAGAGCTGATTGAAAGAATTAAATAAGCATAAGGCATAAAAGCAGCAGACTGAGAGCATCTCTGTATTCTACTTGTTCTGTCACTTTATTTATTATCTTGGACAGTAGCAGCAATGTCAGCTTTTAAATACGATGAAAAAGAACAGTTAATCCTGTGCCTTCTTGTATAAAAAGCCACTTTGTTTCAGGCATAACATTTTTATTGTAAAAACAGATCCTGCTTTTCACAAAAAAAGAGTTGGCTGGATTTGTTCAGAGTTCTCCCTAACTATCCATTATCTTCCAGTGGATGTAATTCATTTTATGACATTAGCCAAATCCAGTCTCATCCTCCTCTCTGAGAAGTTCAGTGCCAAGGTTCTCCTGAGTTATTACAGTTTTTGGGGGTGTAGTTTTTTGGATCTTCAGATGCCTTGGTTTGATGCTTTGCAAATTTGTAAAGTTGATTCTCTTTAAGGTTTTTTAGCATGTGAGTCACATCAATCACTTGGCTACTGCTTAAAATACTTGCAGAAGTGACAATATAAATGTTTATATATGAAAAGTTGTTTATCCTTCAATTGTGTTGTTTTTGTAACATTTGAATGGTATTGATTTTAGTAAAATTGCATGAGCTGCACAGCCATAAGGGTGATACCAGTGAAAGAAGGAAATTCTGTGCAGTTTGTAGAGTAAAATTTGTGGAGTAGGAAGTTCTTCTAAACAAAGGAAAAAAAATCTGCCTACAGGATAAGATGTAATTTTAAATTATTATGTGTAGTTCTATGCTCATTTTCTCCAAATAAACTAAATTAATTGAATGGTTTTATGATGACTTAATGGAGTCAGTTGCTCTTTTTTTGTTTTATTTCTCCTAAAATCAATTCCAGAGATTTTAATGTTGTAAAAGGTTGAACTAACACAAGGTAATACCTGGATTTATTTGGTCAGTGGAGGATATAGTAAATTACATATTAAATGCTAGAGAGAATAAAGTAAATGTAAGTAATGTACGTTTCCTATTGCAGTGTTGGAGCAAAGATAAGTTATTATAATTTTATTTGTTCTTAGCTTAGTAAGATTTGAATTCCTTCATTAAAAACAGTAACTTGGTTGGGATAATTTTTATAAAAAAACAATACCTATCAAAAAACCACAAACCACATTCTCCTCACAAAAAAAAAACCCCACAACTCACTATGTAAACATCATCCTACTTAGTTTCCTTGCATTAAAAGTCTGTGTTCACATAAACAATTTGTTGTATAACCAAGCCCATCAAATGTCTGTGGAATTCTGATTCTTTTGCCTAATCCAAATGACTGAAACACACAGTAGGATGTCTTGGCTCCTCTCCCTAAAATATGCTTAATGACTTCAAACACAGAGTAACCAAAGGTCATTGGTAAAAAAGTGTTCTCTGCCCCTTTGCTTTAATTTGGTCATGTCTACAATACAAAGTAAAGCAGAGCAGTAGTCACCTGTCTTGAGAGTATAAGACTTCACACTGAAGATTCAGCGTCCCCTCTGATCACATTTATGAGGCTTTTTAACTCCGTCCTTTTCTGAAACTTCAAGTTTTGTTCATGATTTCATTTTGAACAAACAGTTCCCTACAGGTCAATGTACTTTCTTCCTCATATAAAATGTCTGAAATCAAACCAGTATCTAGAATGTAACACATCCTTCAACATTCTGAGTACATGACAATACATCATAGGTTTTAAAAGACTTGAGAATGCTTATGAAGTTTTCTTTAATGTGCAACTAACAACTATTAGACAGAACTGAGGAATTACTTTACATAAAGGATAAAGTGATTATATTATTGTTATGAGGCACTACAACACCTGCATTAAAACACTAGCTGTATTTCATTCATCTATAGAAAAATTATTAGGCATACTAAACAAGAAGCTCCAACAGCTGAAGAGATTTTCCCTTTCCAAATGACCCAGAACTAAAAGAGAAATTGGAAAAGACATTGCCTAGATAATGATTTACCTAAATAGAGTTACTGAAATTCAGATTTAGTTTCCGTTCTGCAGTGTAACAGCCTGCAGGTATAATATCTTCAGCTGGCACCAGGCTTAATGCTTTTTTATTGATCTGCCCACAGCTTAAGTGCACACATAGGATATGGATTGTTAAACAATTCTTGTTATCTACCACTGATTATGGAAATACAATACATTTTGCAACAGCATCTGCACTTTCTCTAACATGAAATGCTACTAAAAGCAAACTGTTCATTTTATCCTGTGAACCCTCTAACACCTGGGGGGGTTGGGTTTGTGCACCAGTAAATGGCTGAATTTGTTAAGCACCAATTACACAAAAAGCTCTCTCTGTTACAGCCCACGGAATAAGCAACAGTGTATCATGAGATTCTTTGTATCTCTGTTGCATCAAATGTAAAGTACAATTATAACTGCAGTTAATACAGTATATTCAGATTCTATCTCTTCTCTTCCTCAAGTCATCCGTAGCTGCTTCTCATTTGAAGCTTTCAAAAAATTTGTGTGATTTGCTCAAGTCAGTCTTTGCAAAGGGCTTGGTACAGCTACTAATGCTACATATAAGTGTTTCCTATTCAGTGCTCAGTAGGAATTAGGAGGAAAAAAATTCATTGCAATTTTCATACTTTTTTTATACTTCTGTCTCTGTACTTGTCATGAAGGGTATAGCACTGCCATTAATACAGCAAAGGCACAGGGGAAATGAGGCTTTTGTAACCTTTAGTTTTGTTTTTTTTTTACCCTCCCAGAACACCATTGCATATTTGTGTTTCTCTTTCTGCTACCACCACATCTGCAATGAGTTAACACCTTCTGCACACCTTTCTTTTGCCCAAACACTGCAGAAAGACCCACCTGAAGCGAATTCAAACTCTGAAGGTACTTCTGAAAGAAGTCTGCTTCAGGGTTTGCTCTCTTGCCTTCTGCTGTCAGAAGGTTACCAACCACTGCATGGATATGTGTAAAACAGTAACATACAGTACTGACAACAGGAGAAACCCTGACTAAATTAAGGCAATGGCAAAGCTCCCAGAGCCCTCAATGGGGCCAGGATTTCATCCTTATCTTGTTGATCAAAACAATTATTTAGCTGTTCAGAAGGACCAGACTGCTGCACCTGCCAAGAATTTCTTAAAGCAACATTCTATGGTGAGTCTTAATTGTATATATCTCTGTAACTATTCCTTTTTCATTCTACCAAGGTAAACTCTTGTCAAAAATAGAGCAAAATAAACAGCACAAAGATCTTTCTTTTGTATTAGCACATAAGCCAGACGCACCAATGCTCTTAGCATAACCTTACTACAGGTTTGCCAATGAGTTATTATCACTCCTCAACACCTATTACCAACCACTGACAGTCATACCTGAGGAAGTGTCATACCTGCATTAAATATGAATGATGTGAACCTATAACTGAAGAGTGTTCCTGGTTTCAACACCTATTACCAACCGCTGATAGTCATACCTGATGAAGTGTCATATCTGCATTAAATATGAATGATTTGAACCTATAAGTGAAGGGTTTTGTTGGTTTGGCAACACTGTGGTACAAAAAACCTTCCTATTTTACAGTGAATCCCAAAGTACACACAGTACAGTACCTACTTTACAGTAAAGCAATATCTTTACATACCACGGACCCAAATCCAGAATAGCTTAACCAAGAACAAGAAGGCCTCTTCTATTTCTTCACAGTTTGCAATATACACTGTAACTCCACCACCAAAATGCATGTGCAATTCAATAGCCAGAGAGAAACAACTTATCCACATGAGAATCAATTTTACACTAAGCTAGAAAAAACCTCTGGTTTTAATGTGCTGCAAAGAGGACCAAAAACAAAGGCTCTTTTTGACATAGATACCAGTATTTTTTTATTTGGAAATATCTGAGAAATCTGTCGTAAGATTGTACAACAACCATTTTTCCCTTGATAACTAATTAAAGGAAATAACCAAGCAGAACTGCTTTGTTTCTTTTCTCCTCAGACTGGGAAATTATTGCAAAGTATTAATTCTGCCAGTACAGTTCCTTTGTAGGGAAACACAGCAGTTGTTTACTGCCAAAGGCCTCATAAGAACTTGTCTTACTTTCAGGAGGACATTTAGGATTGAATCACAGGAGCATAAGAAAAGCCTGACTGTAACACACGATATGAGCCTTTCCATACCTTAACCCCTCCACTTACCTCATCATACCCAGCTGGAGTCTATTTTACATTTCTCCACAGAATTTTTTGTCTCAACACTTTATGGTAGAATGTAATCAGACCCAAGATATCTAACATAATTTATTCCACTAACTTTAATATCCTGCATAATTCCTGTCACATTGTTGCATGCTTTATCAATGACCTGATTCAAATGAGAATGTCAGTTCATAACTTCATTTAAGTATCTCTGAACAGCAACCTAATACCCCTAATGACTGCTCTGGTTACAAGAAACATGCTCCATCTTAGAGAAGATAAAAACCAACTAATTCATATCTATTTAAATAGATTTTAAGTCTGGAAAGAAACAGGCTAATCATTTAGCCAGACTTTACCCTGAAATGTCCTCCACAAATTCCTATATGTAATTCAAGCATCCATTTATTTCTAAGCTGCTTTCAAGAATGTCACCAGCAATTATTTTTGCTTTAAAAAACCCTCAGTTTTGACTGAAAAGTTTATTTGAAAAAAGTGCTAGAAGAAACACATGCTTATCAGTACTCTGATACAGTTTTAAGACAATCACGAAAAATTTCTCAGTGCAGCTATAAAACAATATAGTTCAGCACCACATAACTTACATTAAAAAGGTTGTTCATAATATTTATTACCCTCCAGTTGCACTATTTCTGTTCAGCCATCCATTCGAATTGAGGCATCCTTCATCATCCATATACATCAGACCTTCTCTTTGATGTCTAATGGTAAATTCAAAGGCTAAGTAAATGTTCTTTGAAACACAGAGTGTGGTACAGCTGCTTATTGTTACATAGAAGACAGTAGCTCATTAAAATTGAAACTTGATTAAAACAGTGGAACTTCCCCCTAATCATATCCCAACTTTGAAGTAATACCCTCTTCAGTGATATCTCTAATTTACAGTTAACTAGTTTTCTTAAAGTGGAATAAGTCAAGCCTTGGTTCAGGTCAGAATTAATAAAGTTCATCTTTCATCAGAAGACAGAGCTCCCAGCCATGCACCCTGCTGTGGTATTTGCACTTATGACACACAAACACCCAACAGATACACAGCCTACCACGTTCATCTCATGAAACTCATCAACCCTGAGGTTCTCACCAGTTTGCTGAAAGTTTTTATAATCCTACAAAAAAGAACTTCAGCACTATGTACTTAACTACACATTATTCTTTTATTAGCAACATTCCAATTGGCAAAGGGTGAGCTAAATCTTTGCCTCAAAGTGTAACAATCAAAACAAGACCTTGGGGACTCAAGTTTATGTAGCTCTTCACTTTTGCATGCCCCCCTTATCACCCCTGTTTGCGTTTCAGCCAGGACACAATTAGGAAAAAAACTAATGATTTTTAAAAAATTTCAAATCTGCCAGAGTCACGAAGCACCTCATATGTTTGATTTCATTACATTTTTGTGCTTAAATACCACATGAAAGTTTGAGGGATGGGTGAATCTGAACAAACACAGGGGCCAGGGAAACATGAATTTATGGACTTTCACTTACCACGTTTATTGGCTGAACCACTGACACCAGGCTCACGAGCAGACTAACAGCTGACTGCTCCCCCCCAAAAAAGTGGAACAGTTATAAACATGCTCTCATTCTTTTAAAATTAAGAAAAAAATAATCTGCAAGTTCAATACTGACAAAACACAACTTTGTATCAATGTCAGATTCAGGAAGAAATCACCCTTTTGTCCATGGTGGGGACAATTCACAACGTAGCTCCTGAGGAATGTTTCTGCAGCCAGATCTGCATCCTCTCTGTGCTGGAGGTGATCACTCCAAAAGCCAAAGAAACAAAAGCGAAATGAAGAGACATTCTACACCTCACTGCCTGCCATCCACAGCCCAAGATGCTGCCTTAAAATGCCACTCTTAATTGCAGGCTGACACACCAGGGTAGGAGCTGTGCCTGCTGAGGCACTGGCTGTGCCCCCACTCTCTAAACCCCAGCACATCCAACCTCATCGACCTCCAAGTGCTGATCCAACCACCCAGAGGCAACGAAAACTGCTCTGCATCACCAGATGGATCTGCCTGTGCAATGTGTTCCCTGAAGTTTGAGAGCTCTCTGTCAAATTAGTGCAGTTAACCTCAGGGAATTACTCTTTAATTGCGGTGTAGTTTTCCTCTGCAGGGAAAAAAAATTAAAAACCCCAAACCAAAACAAAAACAAAGAAAAAACCAACAAAAAGAGAAATTTACCGGTACAGACATCTCTGGCTCTCTGAAACTCATGACCCAAGAAAATTTTAGCTGAAGTTATAACAAAACTGCAGTTTTAAGCTTTGTTATTATATAGTTATACATTTTAAAAACAATCTTCTCACACAGAGTTTATCATGCTTAGACTAAGACCCAAGACAATTTCAGCTTCACAAGTTAAAGCCACTCTTTTACCTACTAAAATTATAAGACCTTTAAAATTAAATTTTTTGGTTTCAAAAAAGCACAGGGAACTTTTCTGTATGCAACTCAAAACCAGCTGTACTTTGCAAGTGAAAACTTTCCAAGTGCCTGGCTCTCTGCAGCTTTTTGGCAAATCTGTTTGAAAAATTGAAAAGTGGGGGCCTGAGCCAAAGCTTACTGAAGTCTATGGAAAAACTCCCACAGATTTCATCAGGATTTGGATTAAGCTCTGAAAAAGTCTGAAGTAATTGAAAAATCAGTTCTGCATGTACAAAATATGAAATTTTCACTAGGTTTAGATTTATTAGACTCCTTTATGGTATCGTGGAAGAGCAAATACACTGTAAATGGTGTTAGTGATGTACATACAGTTTTACACTGTTAATTCACCACAGACTTCCACAGACTCGTACATGTTACTTACACTGTCTACATAATAGAAATGATGAAATCAATCCCACATACACAAACACCTTTATTTAAAAACACCCTGATTATTGAGAAAAAAAAATTAAAACCTTAATTGCTCAACTGGTTTTTTTTATTTCTTTAAAGTTTTTAATTGAAGACCAAACAAGATATGGAGTGAGAGTTTCCCTTCAAAAGTTGTAAGACAAAAAGTAAGTGATAACACACAAAACCATCATTGTACAAACAACTATCTCACTCTGGGCACACTGGCTAAGGACAGTTTATAACAACACAACACTAGCAATTTCAGCTAGGTTGCATCTAATTTATGGTAGTGCAAGAGAACAGTCAGGTTTACTCCAGCTAAATGTGCCAGAAAATGAAGTAAAGTGGCAAATGCAAAACAAATGGGTTGTGGTACCTGAAATAATGGCCACAACATCTCCCGATGTGTAAACAGCTGCATCTCTGCTGGCTAAAGGATGCTACTTCCACTCAGAAGAAACTAAATAAGCCATTAACCTCGACATATTCTGCCTTGAGCTACATATCACGTTAAAATAAATACAACCAACTTAAGATAAACGTTGCATACACATATGAGGGGGGGAAAAAAACCAACAACAAAAGGAAAAGGCTTCCAAATAATCTGCATTCAGAATTTTAAGAGAAGAGGGGAATCTGGAAATTATTTTCTAAACCACCCCCATCTCATTCATCCCTCTATACTATCTCTTCCCCCGATACCTTTTTGTGGATGGATACTTTGCCATGGTTGTACTTATGAGAAGTAGGTAATCACTGTAATTTTAGGTTGGTCTTGTCTAGATAGGGACTGGAAAAGTAATGTCATCCAAACTAGAGCTAATTATGGTCTTTAATTGCCTGCAGCTCAGGTAGGAATGCCAGTGCACTCCATCATATAGGCTGTTCTTCAAATATCACAGGAACCAAGAAACTGTTAAGTGGACAAGACTGAATCTCCATTAATATCACACCTGAAATAAAATGATTATGCTATATTATTAAAGCTTGGCTTGATTTTTTAAAAAATTACATAATTTTTAGAGCTTCTTAAAATAACTATCTAGGTTTTAGCTTTACTTTTTTAGCTGCTACTAATGAGCCTTCTGAAATGGAAGGTAAGAGGCTTTCCATTTTCTCCTTTAGTAATACTTTTTCCATAGTTTTGAACAACTACCTATTAATACATATTTTAGATGTTTATTTCTGCTTGTGGTCTCTCCAGGACTCCAACAACATAGAAAATAAAGCCCAGTGACAAGCAGGATCATTAGGGGAAATTCTTTCAACTGACAATTATTTTCACCAAAAGCTTACCTCAACATTATGAATCATTTGTGACCACTTATACCTAAGTAGGACATATTAAAATTTAATGGATTTTGATGCAAAGAGCCAGCAATAGAATTGTGCACACCAAGGCACTAATGTGTTGATCCGAACTGTACTTAGATGAGGCAAGTTGGAATTGCAATGCTGCCAACTAAATTTCACAGTACCACAAATGAATGAATCCCAGATCTCAAGAGGGATTTCTTTTTTATTCATTATGCATGACATTTTCCTCTTTAAATTATTCATTTTTTAAAAAAATGTAATTGCTTTAGCCTTCTTAACCTTTGTACTCCTTCTCCCTGTGGTTTTTGCCAGCTGTAATATCAATTGAGGAGGGGAGATGTTCTAAACAACATAATAAAAACCTTTTCACAACCCTACAAAAACGTGTCTTGTTACATCTTACTTTGCCCCGTTTTGCAATACTGGAACATGGAATGTCCTGAAAAAAATTATATGTATTTTCTATCAGTGCCTTCATTTCAATAAAAAATTAATTCCAATGTTTTACCATTGTTTACATAATCCCAGAAATTTAACCACTTGGAGAACTATCACTTGAGTACTTTTGAGGATGATGAAAGTTGACCAAATGAATTTAAATTAAAGACCACCTCAGACATTCTTCCTTGCTTTCTTCCCATGTCTGATATTCAGCTTTTGATTTTTAAATGCCCTCACCCAAACCACACCAGAGGATTTAAGAACAGGCAGCGATGTATCATTAGACTCACCACAATCTATTCATCTCTACTCTGTATTTTAACAGTGAGACACCTGAAGGCAGCTGTGGGCACGAGCCATGGCACAGGACTGCAAGACATATTTGAACTCTGTTCATGCAAAGGTATTATGGTACGACCTTGGGAAAGTCACTTATTTTCTGTATAGTTCAATTTTCCTTTCTGCATAAATAAATGACCAAAGCGACTAAAACAATAGAAATAACAGTTTTAAAGAGTAAAGTAACTTTCAATGGAAAGAAGTTACAAAGAGTAAAGTTCCCTGCCAGAGAGCCAAACAATCAAATTTCTGGCTCCACTAAACTGCTCTTAAGCTTTTCTTGAGCAACCACAAAATCTTGTTGCTGTAAACGCTCCCAAAATTCTCCCTAATGATTTGCTACTCCCCTTCCCTTTCACTAAATCAGCTTTATCGGGCAAGGGACATATTTTAGTCTCAAAACCAGAATGCAAATAATTTATTTAAAATGTTTGATACATTACTATTTGCTTATTTCTAGGCTTTTATATTAAGATAGAACTGCTCATCATGAACAGCTGAAAATTTTCTGGAAAAATATTTTAAACGTGGAGAACTAGAAGCCAAATTAAAGTTGCAGCATTGTATTATGCTCCATTAGATCCCACATCATGTCTCATTATTAGCTGGCACAACACAATTTAACAGGAGCACATGACAATGCTATAAGGGCTGTAAGAGTTACAGCAACTTCTCTGTTCTTATCATTCTTATGTGATTACCATCTACAATTAGCTGGAGAGAAGGAAGTTATGTTTGAACTGGCACAGCAGTTCAGCTGAGCAGAGCTGCCCAAATTGGACACAGCAGTGCACAATGATTATGCTGTTTACAGATTTAGTTTCTGCTACGCCTTTGTCAAACCTTGTTAAAATCTCCTCGCCTGACAGACCCACACCAGTGCCACAGGCCTTCCACTGCAGTTGCTGCTTTGGGCCATCCAGGTTTGACATCTGACCAGGAAAAGCATCTTCCTATCCTTTTGTTGCTGCCTCTCCCTGTCAGTCACTCACTGCCTTGGGTGGCCAGTGACAGGGTGACCTGCTCCAGCCATCCCAGGGAAGGAACTGCACAGAGGTGCAAGGACATCAAAGGGCACAGTATGGAGAACGAAAACAGCCTAATGTAGAAAGGACAAATACAGAAAACAATTATGGAAAATCAAGTGCCTGTTTCCCTCCAGGCAGTATGAAAAATACAGGAATTTTGGAAAACCTTAGTCAGTGATGATGGATTTGTTTGGGTTTCAATGCAAGCAGTACAGAAGTTTCCACAGAGTAACCTTTACCTGGGTATGGGAACCCTGCCTTGCCCAGGCAAAAGAGAAAAGAACATATGCTTGCTAAAATGGAAACACACATTAACTTTCCAAACAGATAAATAAAAGCCTGGAGCACTTAAGAAAATGAAGAATAATAAACACCATAATTCAGTGACACACAGTTATACTTCATATATATATTAAACAGATTTAGCTAATCACTGTAAGAAAAATCTCAAGTTTCTGTTTAAATGCAGAGCTCAGTCTCTTGTTATATCATCTCATATATTAAAACAATACTTTTTCACTATTAATAAACAACCCACTTCCTGGTGGAATCAGTCTTCAAGGTATTCAACTGATCAACCTGTATGATTCTAAGGAAGTCAGAAAAGATGAGTTAGAGTTTTCCTTGCAACAGTTAGACTCACTTACTTCCAATTTCATATTTGAGGAGCTGAGCTAACAAATCCACAGGACTGAGTTGGCATGCAGTGTTTTGTGAGTGTGCTGTAAAAGCCACTGGGTACACCTAAGCAAAAGTCCTTAGCAAACTAACTTCCTATGAGAATAAGCACCATTATTAAGGTTTAGATTCCTGAGCTCACAAACACTAAGCAACGTCTCTTGGATGCTTTTGCAAAAGTTACTACAATGGAAACAATTGGGGAATAGTGGAAACAAATGAGGAACTCTATGAAAAAGATGGAGAAAATGCTGAATCTAATTTGGTTTGTGACAGTTCCCACTGACCTCAGTGGACTCCCAGCCGTCAGCCAGTACTGACCAGTGTTCGGGTTCACAAAATCCTTGCAAGTGCTTGCAGTAAGCTCTATGGATGCTTTTCCTTACACAGATTTAACAAGCAGTGCTCAAAAGCTTTATGAATACCCAATATACTGAAACTAAAATAAGAAAAAAATACACCCAAAAGCATTATTTGAAGGGTTACCAAAGGAAAACCAAAAAGCAGTTTAATATTTTATTGCTACAGAAAACATATGGAAAATACCTTAAGTGAGACTCACACTTCATAACGGACCATAGTCTTCTGCAAAAATAAACTACACTGACTTGTGTCTCATCTATGAGGAAAAAAACCATATTTTTATATGTTTTTTGCACCAGCATGGGGGGGGGCATCAAAGATGTCAATGCACCACCATCTCAGACTCACAATATTCAGAAAGATTTCCATCCATGCCCTGTCCACATCAAATGACTGACCATATTTCATTGTAGTTCAAAAGCCTTGTCTAGTTCTCAGTGCTGACTTGTGCCTGTGCCCTCTTTAGGCTGCTTGAAATTTAAACTACATGATTCTAACTTCTCCAGGGGAAAAAAAATTATGGGAATCTGAATACAAATGGCAGCCACTTCATTTTTCAAGATATTCTGCATTAAAGTCCACACTATAAAGTTTGAGAATACCTGACACATACTGCATGTCCCCCTAATGACAAATGAAGAATTGATAATTAATGGTGGAAGGGAGGAATTTGCAAATACAATCCTCATTTTTCAGACCAAACGATTACTAGTCTTTCTTTACAGTACACTCAGTGTACTAAGAACTTTGCAGCAATGTTTATGTCTAATTCTTATGTATAAATTAATATTTCTCTTCCAGGATCTCAAGTCCACATGTTTTTCCAATTAGTGCTAACATTCTCCTCAAGTCTAATAGCATGTAAACAGAGAGTTCCTTAAGGAATATGACACATTCTATTGCATCCCAGTTTCCCAGTGAGGAACACAGCTTTCAAATGGACTATTCCCTCACAGATATCACTACAGGATTTTGAAAAGAAGTTTTTAAAAGCTTATGCAAGAAAAAAAACCTAGAAAAACTTTTGTCTTCTAAATCAGTACTATATATTCTGGGTGCATATGTATATATTTAATGTGGTAAGAACATCATTTTTAGAATTTGCATTTACTCATTCACAATCTAAATGATAGAAACATGATTATACAAAGCAGAATTATAATCAGCTTGATAAACTATGAATACAAAGTATCAAGTGAAGTAAACACTACCATGCTTCTTCTGTATAAATACAGAATGGGAAACATTTGGTTAGGCCACAAATTTGTAGGAAAGGGTCTTGAAATGGAAATGAGACAAAGTACAGCAGGGTATACTCCCTGCTACAGAATAAAGGAAAAGCATTCCATTTTGGAAAACAAACAGTAAGAACTGAAAATCATCATGAAAAGGCTGAGATAATTCAGTCACAATTAGTATAAAAGTTACTGAAGGAATATATTAATATATTACAAATTTTAAGCAATTAAAGAACATAATTAATTGTCATTTCCACCTCCAACATTCACAAAAAGCCAATTTGATTAGCAGGAAAAACAGTGTATATCAAACATTACAAAAACCTTCCAACAAGGACACTAAGCTACCATAAAAGCTACCAAGAGATATTGTTTCACCTTGTTTGAGGTGTTTAAGAGTTCAGATAAACTTCGTCCCTGATGCTCTGGACACATTAACCCCACTGCAACACAGAGGGGAAAACTAGAAGGGCAGTTGGATTGACTTTCAGCTCTAACATTATATAAATTTTAAACATTACACAAAACTATCAGTAAATCACATTTCCCGGATGCAAACTATTCCTCCTTTTCCTTATAATTGCAGTTCTAAAGATTCAGTTGAGCTGGGGATATGACAATCTTTGGCATTCCACTGTGTCAATTCCAGTGATGCAGATCAGTAAATGACTTTGAGGTTAAATAATAGTCTCTCTGCTGCTCCAGCTACATTCAACTATGCAAGTAAATCATGCTCAAGCACTGTAAAAAGATCTCCTAACAAAACAAAGAGGAAAAGATATTACTAAACTCCAGTTAAAAAAAAAAAAGTAGAACAAAAAGGATTGTAAAGAATAATAAAGTCCTAATGTAAAATTAAAAATACTTGCTTGAACAAAGCCTTGAACTGACTCAAGTGCTACTGGCACATCACATCAAGAGCTGGTATAGGAAAAGCAAGATCACATTCCAGCCAGAGCAGCTGAGATACCCAAAACACAGGTGAAGCAACATTGCCAACAGAGCTCCAATCAGACTGACACTTAAACAAGTCTTCAAAGAGCCACAGCTAATACTGATTATAGTTTAAAAAGCAATCCTGAAAAACACATGGATATTACAAGAGAGCACTGAAAAAGGCTGAATTAACTCACTGCAGGTCATTGGGATTTGTGCTATTAATTCTCACACCCATTAAACTCGATACATGACGACCTGGGTGGCCCAAATCACCTTTCCCAGCACTTCCCTGGCACTGACCCACACTTGGGGTTGGCACCACTCCCTTAAGCCCCTCACCATTCCCCTCATCCAGCTGTTTATGCACTGCCAAAGGCAACACAGTACACGATAGAGCCCAATGTGGCTTACAGTTATAATCGTATTTAGCCAATGATTCTGATTAACTTTGAATCACTCACATAAAAACATCTTACATACCGGAAAACTATCATGTCCCTCTCCAAACTTCTCTTTATTTTTTCCTCACAAGAAACAAAAAGCAAAATTGCTTCCATCATTTATAATTTTTGAGCTCTTCTCTGAACTCTATTTAATTTGTCTAGGTTTTTCTTAAACTGTGTTCCCCTCTGAATCTTTCTCATGAAGAAATGAAAGAAATATCCATATCTCCCCTTTGGAGGCCATATGACTACATGCCAGAGTTGGACTCCACCTTTAATGGGATCACAGTACTGGCTTTGATTCAGTTGCTGGTTCACCATAACACCCATGAGCCTATTCTATGGCAACAGTGCTTCAGGAACCATTTCTCAAATTTTAGTTTGTCACAGTCTTACTTGCCAGAGTCCTTGGCACTTGTCTCATCTGAAAACCCTCTTACTAACCTCAGGCCCTTCCTCTAATTTATCAAGATCAGCACTATTTTTCTTTCAATATCCATGAAACTACTGCAAGCTTGTTGCAAACCCACATTTTTAACATTGATGCTCATGTGCCATCACTGAAGCCATTAAAGAACATAATGAACACAATCACAGCCAGCAGGAACCATGGCCTACCTTTGACAGATACTCTTGGATTAACTACAAATACTGACAACTACTTTTGATGGCATCTTTCAAACAGTTGCACACTTAAAAATAATCATCAGCTTTTCAATGTGGTTTAAAGTAATTTCTCCTGATTTTAGGGTACACCATCTTGAACATATTAAATATAATTTCTAGAAACTGAGTCTACTGTTACAGTGCTGCAATGCCAGAAGGGTCAACTTTAAAACAAATTTTAATAGTTGGTTGCTATGGAAAAAGAAGTTTCCACCATTAAGAAATGGAACGGGCTTAAGAGAATGTGGCATTGAACGAAATTCTCCAGCTAATGACAACTTCAGTACTGAACAATTATGGGACCATCTCTGGCTTAGCTTGGAGTTTAAACATCCTGAAGGATTTTCCCCTACATTAACATTCAGTATTTAGCCATAAATCCTCAGATACAAACACAATTCTCAATCTTCCTCTCCACATACAGTTCTACCTCATTCATCTCTACCTATTCCTGTTCTTTCCTTTAAGGACTGAGAAAAGTTCCCCTATTTTCTAGGCATTATCAAAGAGATCTTTATCAACAGCATAAAGTTAATTTGTATACTGGTTTTCCTTTATAAGGCATCATTTTCATTTTCTTCTTAGTGTAGACAGAACAGGCTATTTAGTCATAATCAACAGCGAGGGAAATTTCCAGGTTGTCCTCACTATCTGCACTGTTTTCCCACTGAGGAATGGTCTTGGGCACATGAACTCATTTCATGTAGCTAAATTTCACCTGGCAAATGAAACCCAGGAGTGTACCTAGAGCTCTCTGGCTGCTAAAGGAGAACCAGGACATCAGACAAGCACAGAGCTAGTTCTGAAACTCAAAGTTGTGTTTCCAGCCTCAGCTACAGCTCCCTGCAGATCTGCTCCTAACACACCACACTCCTTGCCAAAGTAGAGATAGCCACAGAAAACCCAAACAGGTGACAAGACAAACATTTAAAAAGCAGCACTAAACCGTTTATTCTCAAAAAAAAAAAAAAACAACCTCTAAGTTTTCTCCAGTGAGTTCAATGACAAACACACACTCAGTGTTTCAAATCATACAGCATATCCTGCTGGAGAGTAACTACTTAAATACTCTGCCATCTGAGCATTTGGCACAAGTATTTACCCCTAATCACTGAACATTCTGAGTTGGAAGGGACTCTCAAGGATCATGGAGTCCAGCTCTTCAGTGAATGGCCCATGATGGGACCAAACCCACCACCTTGGTGGTGTTGCACAACATTCTAACCAGCTGAGCTATCTCAGTGTCAATGAGCCTGTCCTGTGAATTAAGATGAAATTTCTTATTTTTGAGCTCTTTCAAAAACAATGTTCTCTCAACAGTTGAGTAAATACACAAGCCTTTTATCACGCCTTCAGGCTGAACTGTTAATGAAAACAAGAAAGTTGCATTAGGTTTTATGATTTCTTTATATGATACCTTTTTGTGACACTCTGAAGTGTTAGTCTAATTAGGTCATAATTTGATTCTTAATTAGGTGATTCGATATTCAAAAGGGCTACACATTAGAGTCAGCAATTTTAAAAGTAAAATGATTTATTTTGAAATCTGCATTTGGTTCACAGGTTTTCATTCATTTTAATGTTAATTATGGCCAAAGGGCATTTCAAGTACAGCTAGAACAGTTTATGTTGGGTGTGATGCTGCTACACCAGGTCTGATCCAGTTCCTTACAGGTACTTAATTTTTCACTGTTCATTATGTAAAATGGTAATGCTGGTCCCACATACCGGTAATACATGACTAAGAGCCTACAGTCAAATACTTCATGTTTTTCTTGGAATGTACTTCTTCCTTATTTTGAAGTAATATAACTGTCTACCTGTACAGTAGTAAAAATTATTCTTTGACATGTCACTCATGCCTCCTTGGTATTATTTTGGCCTCATGTAGTAGAAAACAGGAGGGGTTAACATTTTTTAAGATTTTAGTCTTTGTATACATGATGTGGAGAGCATGATCGAACCCTTTCCCAAGGTCCTTCACCTTCTAAGTTTTCACAGTTTTTACAGATTTTACTCTTTTCCTAACAGAATTATTCATAATCAAATTGTATAGTTCCCTGAAGTCAGTAACACTAATCAACTGAACACGCAGAAGTGAATTTCTTTGCTAAGTCAGTTCACCTTATTGGCATAGGTGGAAAAGATGAACTGCAGCTATTTACACCTCTTCAGAATTCTTTGATGGAAAAATAATGGTTATATAATCAAAGGTCAACAAAAGAAATGCCTTTTACACATACTTCAGTCTTGCAAAGAAATACAAACAAAAATTTCTACAACTAATATGACACTTACTGTGCCTCACTTCTTCACATCACCCAACTGATTGTGAGTCTGCTTCCAGATATGGGAATTGTGTAACACTAAAAAATTATGTATATATCATTTGTGCCACTGCATAGTCACTGCCATCTTACCACGATCTTTTCCAGTAGCACACACAAAGGAGGGCTGCACATACCAGTAACAAGGACTTTGGAGTTGCTGAAACATTGCACAGGCCATTCATGTTATATTAAATGGGAATTTAGTTATTCCTGCAAAATACTGGTAATTGAGATACTGCTCAACTCCAAACTTTATCAAAAACAATACCCATGAAGCCAAAATAACAAACTCCCAACTTTAAGCACAAACTATACATACAATACATACCTTTCCCTATAGATGTGAAAACTGCTGTAGGGGAAGGAATCATTGAGGTCGAAGACCATGAGTCTTATTATGTGTTTTAGGAGTGTATGAAGTTGAATGAACAGCCAATCCAAACTTAGAGCAGAAAGCCAGGAAAAAAATACCTGTTTCCAAGTCAGAAGGAGCATGTGATGTTTACTGAGAGACTACCTGTTTCACTAGAGGAAAAAGGCAGGAAGAAAATGTCTTGTGGCAGTGCAAAGATGCTAAACTTAACGCTCTGCAGAAAAGGTGTGGCTTTGCTCCCACTATTACTATAAAATAAGAATACAAAAAAGCACATGAATAAAACTTCCTTTAAAAATGGCAACTCCATAACATTCATCTAAATCATTGTGCACTGTGAAATCTTGCTCACACTCTTCTTCTGTATGAGAAGTATTATTCAACACATACTTAAATTAGTTTCAATTTCATGCTTTCTGTGAGATGATATCCAGCCAACTAATACTTTCTAAAGCTGCAGGTTTTTTTCCTCTCGTGTAATCACTACTTCATAACTGCCATAAAGCCACTAATGTAATCATAACCATTTATCTATCAATACAGCAGGACTTTTCACTTCTTTATTCAGCACATTAGAAACATAAAGATAGACATGCAATTAAAAAGTGCAAAGAAATAAGTGATAAGACTTTTAGAGGATAAAGATGACTATGTGTGGTTCATTTGCTGTATTAGGTGCATATTGTGTAAGACAACAATAAGTGATTAAATTGAAAAACTCAGATTTAAAATCATCTTATTTCCCAAGTCATTCTGCTGTTCAGCAACACAGTGTTTGGTTTCCATAACCAAAGAAAAACAAACTGCCAAGAAATAAAACATGCAAAACTTTTAGTTTTGGTATGCACATGGATATTTTGAGTTCCAAAGGTGCCCTTCAAGCCTTACCTGGCAGGACAGCAGCTTGCTGGGTGGCTGAGTCTGTGCTCAGGGAAAGGCGACCACCTTTGGCCAGTCTGTCACAGAAGAGGGTGATGTTCTTCTTCAGCCTGCTGGTATCTTTGGGCATGCTCAGCTGGCTGCTGAGAGTCAGGGCCTGCTCCTTGGAGCTCTTTGACAAACAAGTTCTTAACAAGTAAGAAACTGCAGCATCCACAGTTTCTTCCCAGCCCTGCGTTAAAAGAAAGGAAGTTAAATAAAATTAGGTGAACTGTAATATGATACAGCATATTAAAAATAAAGTAACAAAACACAGACTGAGAATTTTCAAATTCTACTGATAGATAAAATATAATTTGGGGTTTAGTGTCATGAACACCAACTTCAACAAGCAAGAGCTGAAAAAACAAACTTGTTCCAATATCAAGACTGACAGAGAAATCTAATTTCAATAATAATAGTACATGGACAGGATGTGGTATAACAGTTAAATTCAGTATTAATAAATGAAAACTAGACTTTCCTGGTTGTGACATTTAGAATTAAGAACAGAACGTAGATTTAAATAAAAACATACTACATACTATATGACATGGTGATGAATATATACTAAGGCCAGGGAGGAAAAAAAAAGTGTAGATTCTTTGGAACCACATCTAATATTCTGATAACACACCCATAGCAGAGAACATCATGACTGCAAGCCAAAGCTGCAGATACTCAGTGCCCGGGTACCAGCTTTGATACCCACAGCATGGGCACAGGTGTGTCAGTGCTGTGATGAACAGGGACTTGGATTTTAGCACAAAGTCAAGCTGTTCACATTTCTGAAAAGACCAGCTTAGGAATCACTTCAATTAAAATAAGCAGCTACCTATGGGAAAAGCTTTTAGAAGGGAAAGATATATTCAGTGTCATATTCAGTGTACGTATTTCCACAAAACAAAATGCTAACTTCTGCAAATCACACTCACTAAAAACAAGAAGGTTTCTTTTCGTGAGGCACCTTGGAAAGCACATTTCAAACTTAACTTCAAATCTGTAACCTGTACTGTGGTTTTCAGTGAAACAAACAGATCAAAGATGTTCCTTTAAGCAAGAATCCTGGATAGCAGAAGTCTTATTATTTGTGACAAGGTTATTAGGTTAATGCATAAAATCTAATATATGACATCTATCTCATTTTTTCCACATGAAATGCAGATTGACTCCTCTTGATGCATTCTGAAATCTTAAATTACACTCTGTGATGAGACCATATGATTAATGCAAAGCATCTAAAATGAACCTGCAAGACACTCACAAAGCCTGCTCATGACAATCTTACAGAGCTTAGACAGTCTTCTGGTTTTTAAGCTCTTTCTCATTATGTGTTCTACTTGATTGAAAACACTCATCTGCACAGCAAAATCACCTCCCTATCTGAATTTCCACCATTGAGTAAGTGCAACATTTGAAAGAATGATGGTGTCAACCCTGCCATAGTCCACTGACAAGCCAATAAGGTTAATGAATTTCTTTAATTAAATACATATGGCTTTTGTGAGGGGTACTACTTTTAACACAGAGAGTAAAGGCCACCCTTCTTGACCTTGTTAAATTCCTAAGAACAGATCCAGGTCAGATGCTCACTAGTGGTCAAGTACATCAGTAAGACCACACAGTCATATGTACCTCAACCTTATCCAAACATGCACCATACTTAGTGTCCATAAAATGTGCTCTATTCTATAAAATACTCGTATTTTGCAGAGGAACAGGATCACCTGGTGAGGTTTTTTTACTCCTCATTTGCCTTTCCTGACCTCAGAATGACGACGACATGAACCTACTATCTTACCAGGATTTGTCACCCCCTAAAAAAATGTAAATTAGAAAAACCATGTCAATCAGTGCTGTGGTAGCTTAACACTTTTCAAATACTCTAAAAAGAGTCCATTAGAGTGTGATGCATCCACTGACCTGTGATGACGACAGGAAATCATCCATTCTATAGCCAATTTAAAGAGGTTAATGAGCTGGTAAATGCTGTCTACATTCCCACATACTGGGCAATGAAACTCAATATGTACAAAGCACCAAAAACAGCCAAGCCAGGCACTCCTAATTATACTACAAATCATGAAAAATAAGACAACATAAACATAAGAATCTTAAGTTTCACCGAAAGACAAAGAAACATGTGATTAACTGGTGTCAGCATACAGTAGCCAAGAAGCTGGCCAGTATGTCTGTGCAAATAAGTTGTAAAAATGCAGGCAAAAGGAGCATTTCAATAAAAGCATTGAAATACAAGCTAACGAAAGTCAGGAAATTAAAAGTGGCTAGAATTCTGCCCTTGGCTCACACAGGTATGTTTTACTTTGTACCATAGCCTTAACATTTTCCAACCCTTGTTCTTGTATTTAATTTCCATGTAAAACTGGTTTCTCAGTAGACCATAAAACTATCTTCTCCAATTCAAGGTCTGTTGATCTGCTAAGTCCAGTCGAATCCAAAGCAGCCTTTGTGATAGTGAAAGAGTATACAAAAGCTACATCCAAATGGAAAAAAAAAGGGGGATGAAAAACTGTTGAGGTGATTTTATACAACTCAGAATTAACAGCTGCAAATAGGGCTGCATTTGTCGGCAATTTTTATCGGTACAAGGGGAGAACTGAAGGAACAAGAAGAATTCTTCATCCTTTACACGTTAAAAAAGCTGAAATGTTTGAAAATGAAAGTGTTCTAGTCTACAGCCCACATTGCAGAAGGATTCTACAGCCACAGTTGTAATTATTCACTTATGGCTTCCTGTGCATCATTCTGCATATTTGAGGCCTGACAGGAACACCGTCACTGTGAGAGGGATCCCAGCAATCCCTCACTGTGTGCCGTGACTGCGACAACAAATGGGATGCAAGGCTCACAGAGAAAGGCATTATTGAACCATCCAGAGCCTTCCTATAATTGAAAGAGATATAAAAACACATAATTCATCAATTTTGCTTTTTCATTGGGAAACATTGGGCTTCATACTTTGCACATATACATTATTATTTTTTCTCTTCTGCGTAATAGGAAGAGATTGGCACTTTCTTTTTCCCAATTCACACACACTGCAGGAGTCTGAACACTAAATGTGATACTAAAAGGACTAAGACTATAATAATACACATCACTTATATTCCATACAAACTATCATTAAACCATCCCTAAAGTTTCCCAGGTGTCATGGCATATCTGAGTGTGACCATAATTACACATTCAATCTCACTTTGGCATAAGGCTTCATATAGAGAAGCTAATTTTTAGGAAGACTTTTTTTGGTTATACCTTTTGCAGAACAAGAAAAAAACCCTCCAAAATTATGTTCCCTGCAGGGTAAATGACTAACCCACTGTTATTCTAAAATTCTAGACAATAATACTGGAGGCACTTCCAGCATGGGAGATGTCGTGCTGCAAATCAGCTGTCAGGCTGTAGCAAAATACAAATGTGAGGAATGTGGTTGTGAGAGAAGTCTGAGTGTTGGGAGGCACAGCACTGCAGCCTGGCACTTGGTGAGACTCCACCATCAGGAGCTCAGCTGCTCAACAGACAAGGTCACCTGGACACAGAGAGGGGCAGGACCCGAAAGGAGGATTTCAATAGTGTCGTTGTTAGGACACATAAGGCACATATATATAGATATATAGATATACAGGGAGAAGTGTGAGACAGGGCCTGTTCTCAGATTTGATAGGTTTACTCATATAATGTAGTTTCTCAACACATTTATGCAGTTAGTGTAACTTGGAGATCTACACATTTGCCTTAAGTGCAAATAAATCAGTCTAACAGAGTACCAGTCAAGCTTGAACAAGATTGTTCCTAAGTTGGTTCATAAGCCAGATATGTATTTGATTCTGCATTTTTTATCTTGAAAGCCTTTATCATTATTAATAATATTGCCCAGGCAACAGCCATTTTTGAGCTGCCTATGATGGAGTGACAATCAGGACAGTTCTAGAAGAATTCAAATGCAATGTAGAACATACTGCAAAAACTATGGAAAATCAATGCAAGTTAAATTATTGGAATTCTTACAGCTATTAACTCAGGAATTTGCCTGGCTGTATGTTATCTCTTGATTTTAGACATAATAGTGATTTCATCAGCTCTCAGAAACACTAGAATACTTGAAAGCTCACCATACTGAATGACAATCTCAGCATTTTTGCTTATCTAAACCACCAAAGAAGAGCCTTCTATATCTGAAAGCATTGCATATGCTAATTCACAAGAAAGAGCAGCCATGTGTGTCTCAATGTTTTGCTTTTAAAATCATTAAAATAAAATATTGTCACACATACAATTCAGTAATCCACTAATCCACAGCTACTGAACTGGCAGTCTCCAACACAAGCACGGATCATTTAGCAAACTTTGCCCAGAATTCACTGTGCTCCCAGTCATCCTAAGACATATTCTTCAAGCACTGGAAGTGTTTCTGACTGATTTGTCTCCAAGAGGAAGGATGTAACAGACACAGCAGATGTGAAATAGCCATGCAGCCTTTGCCTGTGCTGCCAGACATGGAAATGGCAAACTCCTTGTGAGTGTCCCTGAAAAACTACTGCTAAAAATGAATGGATATAGCACTTAGGAACCCTTTTGAGAAGAATAAAATAAAAAGAAAAGCCACACAAACAGACTGGATATCTATATAACACTCAGAAAAAGTAAAGTAAAATATTAGTGAAGTCTTAATGTATTAAATTTGATTGTAGTTTTTTCAAGAAAAAGGGTTTTAAGAAAAAATTCTTATTGGTTGAAGAATTATCCTTATAACACTATAAAACCAATTTTCTCTAACATAGTCCATTAGAAACACTAGTCACAGATTATTCTAGAATCTTCTACAATTCACTTTTGTATAAAAAAAATCAAAGCATCCACATATTTAAATAACAAAAGCGTAACTGGAACACCTCAAAAACAAGGACATGGTAAAGTCCTACAGACTAGTGGAACTCAAATCTGATGAAAATCGAGACAAATTACTCAAGCTTAAATCTATTATAAATCTATTAAGTGCCTAAGAAGGGCACTTGTATTGAGCACACAATAAAAAAGCACTAACTGAAATTCATATAATAATCCTGCTCTCCCTAGTTATATCTTTCTTTAAATCAAATACAATACATAATATTTGTAATATTAAATGATCAGATTTCTATTTCTACTGGCATTTAAAATAATTCAGTTCTAACAGGAATTTGCAGACTGATGAAAACAATATCAAAGTGAGGATATAGTTCAACATCAAAGACAAGGTGAGAGACAGAACAACTAAAATGAAGAAAATAAATATAAGACATAGTTTTAGAGGAATAGTTTGAAGCAGTAGGGAAATGAATTTCATTTTAAATCAAGTAAAGAATTTGATGCAGAAAACAATCCTCACTTGTGAGACTGTTCTCTGAACCTACTGTCAAGAGCTACATTATAGGCAGGCACTACAGACGTTCAAATCTTACTAAGGGTTTGGACTTAGCAAACTTATCTAGTCCAAGCAAACTACAATTTACTTAAAACACAAGGCATAGAAGCCAAACAAGGGATAAAAGAAAATGCAAAACCCAGAGAAGTTCAAGGCAACATCTTGGTAACTGACCACATTGCGTCATCTCCTGAGCAATCTCTGAGCACATCCTGAGCAATCAAGCTCTGCACAAATCCCGACACAACAGAGATTTAAGGTGTGAAAGTTTAAAGAGTCTATGAACAACAAAAAATAGAAGAGTACAGAAATGAATCAAGACTTACATAGGCAACTGGATGAGATCTCTACAGTATTTATTGACTTGGTTCCAGTACAGCACAACAGACGCGTGCAGAGCGATGTCACAGTAAGTGTTCATGCATCCATCTTCAAGCTGCTTCAGAGCATCTAATTCAAATATTAATCTCTTACATTTTGGGACTATAGACTGCAGATATCAGCTTTAGAAAACAAGCCTTTGTGAATAAGGTGAGTTTATTTAAAAGTCTGTCACAGGCACACTTGTCACTGCAGAGCCATGCTGTGATTGCCAGCCACAACAGAAACAGCAACCTATTTCTACATTGAAGAGATAACTTATTTAATAGAAAGCCCAGCAGCATCAACAACTCTCTGCAAGAACTTCTCGTTTTGAGTCCTAATTGGTAAACATATGTTAACATCCTATGGCAATTTCACCTCAGAAAAATCTATGACAGATTCTTTCCTGAAAAGTACACTTGCCATTTAAGAGTTGCTCTGGTACTTTTCTCCTCTGAAGCTCAATTCCCAAACCACTAATTAAATATTATTCTGTATTAAATATAAGTATAGTTTCTTATGGATTTTATTTTATGGACATGTAACTTTAGATCAAGATTTGCTAAAGTCTCCTATAATGTCTTCAGCTATGGAAATAAAGCTAAAAATGCATATGGCCTAGTAATCAAAATTGTGTTTTTAAAACTATGTTATAGAATATGCAATATATTTCTTTTAGGAATGGTGCTCCTAAACTAATATTTTAGCAAGAATCTTCTGGAAAAATCATAATGTAGAAGAGCAATATTAAAGCAGTAGGTGTTTCAGAAATCCAGCAAATTGAGCATTACTAAACAAAGGTTCTGAACGCTGCATCGATCAAGATGATGACCTCTATCATTCAAGATTTTAACATATTTTTCAAGTCCAACTCAGAAGAAAGTCCTGCTCACAGAAACAAATTATGATTATCAGCACTTGTAGGGTTTTGTGTATTAATGGAACAACTGGTAACATGATTAGAGAGTGTTTCACCTGTAAGGCAGCGAAACTCCAGGTCGGGATCACAGTCGTAATATTTCTACAGCTGCTTAACTCTTCCATGCTTTTGAGTTTAGCAATTTGCTCTCATGAAAGTCCGTGCTTCACCAAAAATGACATACCAGTGTGCCTACAGATAATGGTTTTATTAACTATTCCATTAAAATTTAATCTCTGTCTGCTGTAGCCAAATTTCCACATAGGCTGCATCCTTTTGCATTGGAAGCTCTTCATTTGCACAAAAAACTTTCCAAATTAGGTTAGAATTAGAGTAGATCACCAGTTTTCTTCTTGACAAGGAAGGGATCTTCATCACGCAGCTCTTCTTTCAAATTGATTCATATCTCAAAACTGGAGCAATACAGAATGTGTCCTAACACCTGGTTTTGTTTGGGATTTTTTTCTGAACAACAGAGGTTTTTTTAAGAGTGGGTGAGAAGCAGAGAAAAGGGCATATTTTTTCAACACAAATTATAACTATATAACTCTAGAGTTACTCCTCCAGTAATGCTTATTTGTTGTACTAGAAATGCATCCTGTCTGGAATAGTGAAAGTTCGAACACTTTATGGGCTTCTGTAGAAGCTATTCCTGAATCCTGAATTTTTGAGGGATTTTTGTCATCTTAGTTTTCTTATTAACTTGACTTTTTATGACAGTTGATCCCTTTCCGAGAACTGATGAAAGAAAATCTGTGTGCACTACATGAACGGAGTGGTTTGACTTCTTTTGTTGCCAGCCTCAGAGGTCTGCTGTTTTGCTTTTTAGCTCCGAAATCACCTAACACTTCATCTTCCTTTTCCTCCAGAAGTTTTCACCAGTTAGGTAGAAAAACTGAGGTGCAGCTGCTGTCAAAGCACAAAACACACCAGGGGTTGTGCATAGTGCCGAAGAACACCATCCTGCAGGAGGTCTGCCATACGTGAACTCTGTAACTTGAATTAGGTCCAGCAAGATAATTTTTGACATAGGGAAGAGGAATCAGACCTTGTTCTACTTGGGCTGGAGGAACAAACCAGATAAAATAAATGCTAAAACAAGCTTATTGAAACATCTCACTGCACCTCAGTCCATAATCCATTTTTGTATCAGTGATACAGTGGGGAGGAACTTCTCATCTTTTACTATGATATCTTTTATTAGGTTACCAATATAACATGCTATGTAATATTGACACGTAAGTTTGTGTTTCCAAAGCCTGTGAAATGTGGAATCACACACTCTCAAATATTTCAGCTCTAGAAAAAAACCCCAAACTTGATACAAAGTTTGTTTTCTATTTAAATTCTCACCTCATTTTAGATCTATTCATCACTAACTTTAGACTCAGCTCTGTTGTTTCAAATTGTGGTCTTGCTATTCTCCCAAAATGCACAGATGAGGACAAAGGATAGTGGCAAACTGGACGTGCATGTTTGCTTGGATAGCCAATTTTCAAGTTTATGCTGGATTTTTTATTATTTATTTATTTTGCTTGAGGCAACTTGGGTAAAGATTATTAACTTCTCCGTTGTTTGTATAGACTTGACTTATGACCTGTTTTACTTCTGAGGTACCAAAAACATATTTTGGCTTTATCAAACTCTCTCTTCATTGAAAAAGTCAGAAGATGATGATGGACATAAATGATGTAATCTTCATGTTCCTTTAATTCAGCCTTTCTTAATGTAAAGTGAGTCTCTCACCACCTGTGCAAATATGAGAGAACACTGGTATATCGTTCTTAATCTAGAAATGAGGACAAAGCACCTTGCCATTAACTAAAAAACCCTTCCATCTGAAAAAAATGACTATTCTGAAAATCAAGGTATAAAAAACAAGTGAGGGGGTTTTTCTGGGATCTTGTAAAAAGATGAAAGGTTCACATGACATCATCTGTGTGATATCTGCATCTGTCTGTGCCTACCTGATAATATGTTACCTTAGTAAATTCCAGTAGAGATTACACAGCACAGCATGTGAGCAATAGCTGTGGGTTATCTAATAATGACGAAAAAATGCTACATTACAAATGCAACTTAAAACCAGAAACAATCACCACCAATTTCAGAGCTAAAAGCAGTCACAGCACAACTGGTTCCCTCTGTGCTCCCGTCATTCCCTCAAAACAAAGATGAGTTTGGTGATTAGATCTTGATACACCCTCCCAGAGACAGTTCTGATTGTCAGATCTAAGGGAAATGATGAATTTAGCTGCCTATCATTGTCATATGTGGAATATAAATGGAGACCTTCATAGAATTACTGGGAGTAAGTATTTTTCTCAGAAAATGCCATGCTATAGGGTTAGATACAATGCTACTAACTTGGCCCTAGAGTATTTATGATAAAAGTATCATAGCTTTGAACTGATTTGAAACAATCAGATAATAAAACCAGCAGCAAATATGCAATGTTTTATTCTATAAACCCTGCCTTATTATTAATAAAAAGGTCATACACTAATGGTGCTGAAACAGATGCCTTGTTTCAGTATTTATGTAATTCCAGCAGAATGTTACAATCAATCAGAAATCACATTAAATTTATAAAACACTAGTACAATACTGATCAGTGTATAGATTCATAGAATAACAGAATGGTTTGGGTTGGCAGGGATTTTAAAGATCACCTTGTTCCACCCCCTTTGCCATAGGCAGGGACACTTTCCACCAGACCAGACTGCTCAAAGCCCCCTTCAGCCTGGCCCTGAACACTTCCAGAGATGGGGAATCTACAACCTCTCTGGACAGTCACCCTTCTTACAGTAAAGAATTTGTTCCTAATTTCTAATCTAAATTTACCCCCTCATCTTAAGGCCGTTCCCCCCTGACCTAACACTATATGTCTTCCTGAAAATCCCTCTCTATCCTTCTTGTAAGCCCTTTTGGGTAGTGGAAGGCTGCATAGCAAGAATCTGCAGATCTTTCAATTAAGACACAATATCAAGGGAATTCTCCACTGACAATAAACTTCTTTAAAAGAAAAAGCCAAAGACAGAGACGCTGATTATATATATTGAGTGTTAAGACCCTTTGGTGAACAACCCTGCTGTAATCACTGTAATGTATCACTCTTGTCATTAAGCAGTTTAGATGACAACTGATCTGAACTCCTGGCATGCAGCACATACTCAGTAATTACTACTACACTAAAATAGCTCTTTGTACCTGAACTAGACAGATTACCCTAACAAAGAGAAAGTTTAGAGGTCCCCACCACAATATCACATAGAGAAAGATGTCTGATAACAGAAGCTTATTTAATTTATCAAACAAAAGACGTGTCTCTTGGGACAACTGCAGTACTTTGTAGGGTCTCCAAATGAGTTTAAAAGGAGGTGATATATGCTGGAAGCAAACTAATCACAGCAGAACACAGTTCTGCCTTGACTAATTTGCACCAAGAAATGAGATCTCTGCGTAGGCTTCTGCCCACAACACAGAGACAGCCCACTGAAAATTCACTTCAGTACCTCCAATACTGGCAGAAAAAAATAAGGTGCTGGTTCAAGTTAAAAACAAAATTAATTCTCAAAATTTCTTAATTAAAATACATCTAAGCAACAGATACCTCAGACTCTCCATTAGCATGAGGTTTATACCAAGGCTCAATCACTAGGCCTTCTGTCCACCTACTCATATGAGGAGCAACTGAGGGAGCTGGGGTGGTTTAGGCTGGAGAAAAGGAGGCTCAGGGGAGACCTTATTGCTCTCTACAACCACCTGAAAGGAGACTGTAGTGAGGTGGGGGTCAGTCTCTTCTCCCAGGCAATAAGGGACAGGACTAGAGGTCACAGCCTCAAGCTGTACAAGGGGAGGTTCAGGTTGGACATGAGGAAGACTTTTCTCACTGAAGGGGTGGTCAGGCACTGGCATAGGCTGCCCAGGGAGGTGGTGGAGACACCATCCCTGGAGGTGTTCCAGAAATGACTGGACATGGCACTTGGTGCCATGGTCTAGGTTGAAAAGGTGGTGTTTGGACAAAGGTGTGATCTTGGAGGTCTTTTCCAACCTCAATGATTCTATGACTCTGTATATCTCTGGCATATCCCGGCCCTCTCAAAAGCAGGTCTGCAGCAGAGCACTGATAACTGCCATATCAAAACACACTATCAAAAAAGGCTGGTACTTGAACCATGCTGTTACATCTCTCATGCTCCAGCTGGGTCACACACATGCTGAGCAAGAGATCCAGGCACCACTACTCCACTTTTGACCTTTCTCCCTCTTACTGGACTTCGCCTGTCCAGGGAGGAGTGGGAATCTCATTCCTTCACCTTCCTCCCATCACTCGACAATCTTACATTGCCCTGAACCAAAACTAAACTTCAAGCTGACCAACATCTTTTACTTCCAAATTATGGGGTTTATGGGTAAAGCTTAAAGCTTCTTCCTTTTATTTTGTGTGATTAAAGATTTAAAACTCAGTAGCTTTTTTTTCCCCCAGACACTTTTTTAGACTTAGATGCTTCAGGGTACAAGAACAGTCTTTCTGAATTGTTCAGTTGTATGGTTTTGATTCAAATAGGAGGATGACCTATATATTAGTTTTGACTTTAAAAATGAATACTCAATGTCATTTAATGTAAAGTAATTTTCCCTGCTGGAAAAAAGGCAACAAATTTAATGTGCTTGTCCCTCTAAAACTACTTATTTTCAGATGTATTATCCACTTGGTTTCTAGAACGAAGAGGGGGAATAAATATAATGCATCTCCTGTAAACTTGATCTTTCTTGCAGAAATAAAGAATATAGTTATATGTAGAACTGGTTCCAAGCTACCAGTCATTACTGCTCACTACCTTGTGTTAATTTTGGAGTTTCTTTTGTTAGTTAATTAGGTTTGGGGTGGGGATTTTTGCTTTAAGAAAATTTTTTAGTATTTACAAAATACCAAAAGATAATTTGTACTGGCCTACAGCAAACAAGAAAATATGAAATATTTCAGCCTATTTTAATATATTTTAGTCTGGTAGACAGTCAGAACTTCCATTTTAAAAGTGGGGACAGTGACAAGTTAGTTACAGTGACAAGTGAAGTATAGGAAATATAAGGCACAAAAAGCCTAATTCCAGATATATTTTACTGTGATTAAGATCTACGTTGGATTAATTACAAGAATTAGTGAAAGTGACAATTTCCAATAAATTATAAGAATTGGGGTTCATAAAAATTACTCTTGCCAAGATGTAATTACCAGCTCAAAGCTTTGAAAGCACTAAACATTAATGGAAAGCTTAAAGAAAACTTTGGGTACTGTCAGTTGTGACAGAATTAAGCCTGCTGGAATTACAGAAATAACCTTACCTTTGATTTTGAGAACTTCAACTGACTAAAGGATTCTTTCCACAAAAGGGTATTTTCTACCTTTCTCATGAACTCTACAGTAAAACCCACCTGCCATCATGCATAGAACCTAACAGGCTGTCTAGGCTTTCCCAAATGATCTTTTCTTTTCCTCATGATTTACATTCAGATCACCTTCTCACAGAGAGCACAGACACTTTTGATAGTAACTCCTATGACTTTTACCAGGCATCTCATGATTTTCTTCTGACATCATTTCTTTTCATTGTTGCCTTAAAGTACACTTTTCAGCTTTATCTAATCAACATTGTGAAGTGGTAAGTTTATAGTCTCTAACACAACTTAATTACACTAAATCATAAAGTCACATAAAATATGCATTTCACCCTTAGGCATATTTTCCTTCCAAATTACAACTTCAACAGAAATGTAAGATCTAATACAGACATTTACTTGCTTTGTAGGATCACAGACAGGGAGAGATGGAAATGTATCTCCACAATGCCAGTTTAAAGCTATTCCTATTGACTACAGTATCACAAAAGTGACCGTGACAGGAAACGGATGATTCTGACCAATGAAGCACCTTTATGTCATTATTTGGTAACATCATGAGAACTATGAAAATATTTATTCTTCAGTACAGCTACTGTTGATGGCTATACCACCGAGGGCCCTCCATCAGTCTTAAAGTCAGAATGTTAGTATGGACAGACACTTGTTCCCTTTGTAACATCCTAAACAAAGAAAGCATTAATAGCCTAATGATCAGACACATGAGCCATCAGTTCATGCAGACACCATGTATCCATTATATCAAAACCACCCCATGCAGCATGAACCCTTTGAACCCTCTAAATTAGCCCA
>VWZD01003164.1:507980-598008 GCA_013396695.1 Sakesphorus luctuosus
GCTTGGGAAAGTATAATCACTGAAAAACACCCCTTAACATTTCCTTGATTTTTTTTTAATTATTATTTCAGACTTTATAATACTTCAAATTGCTGTCACTCCCTGAAATGTGCTAATAACAAATACGTTAGTCTTGCAGAACAGTGACCAACTCTCCTGAAAAAAGTGAATTGTGTAATAAAATCTATGGTATTTTATTAACATTATTTTGCTGATCATGTACTCTTTTGCCTCCAAAAGCATCCTAAAATATTTTTCTACCATATATTTCAACACAAACACATAAGACTCAGAACCAGTATACATTTGAAAGTATAGTTAGCATGGAGCTGTAACAATGTGCTCTGAAACAGTGACAATAGACACTCCTATATTTTGAACTGGACAAAACTGCACCTAACTTCCCTGTAAATAGGATTAATTTTTGTTGCTTTGGCACCACTTTCTTAATCATTTCATCAACAGCAGAAGAAGTAGCTCATTTATTCCACCAAGACCTGAGAGATCTCATTCAATTTCTGCTGTTGCACTTCCACAACTATGCAGAAGTCATGAAAGAATCACAGAAAAAGGGGAATGTCCTTGTATTTCCAACACTGAACAAGACCAACCGTTTCAGCCAGTTTATTCAGAGCAATGCTATTTAGGTGCTAGTTAGGACTTTACTGCCAGAAATAAAATATGATGCCAAATATCTGTTATTCCCCCAAAATATACAAGTTTGCAATATTACTCCTGCTACATCTCTGTAGACAAGAAAAATCCAAATTTTTTATGTTCTTAGACAAAATTTTTGCAGCTATGGGAACACAAAATACCACTTTCATATTTCCTAAATATCTAAGTGAATTGATTGCCAGGTCTAGAAAACAAGATACAATCTGTTCTAAATGAAATGGCATGTATGAGAATAATGTTGATGTTATGGTCAAAGAAGCATTTCTTTTATGGTAACAGTATATTCCAAACATTTCCCTTTTATTAAAAAAACACTTCCATAGTTTAATGCTCACAGGGCAGAAAATGTTCTGGAGATGTAGACTGCATCCAAACCGTCTTCCGACACATTCCCTCAGAACAGAAATACAACAAACCATTGTGCAGAATTGTTTGAAGAGTAAATAAAAATTCTTCAGAGCACTTTCTTTCACCAGCGTTCCACCCGACTGCTTGCAAGGAAACCTGAACACAGGGTAGGAGCTTCTGTCTGTAAACATCATTGGTATGTCAGATTTCCCCATTCCCTGCCCAAGCTCCTCAAATTACATTCAGATTTCTGTGATAGCATAACAACTTCAATATGGCACGTAATCCAGGACTTTGTAAAGGTTTCATTTCCATTTCCACCTCCAGTTATTGTTGGTTTACATTTTTCATCCTGACTGCTCTGCAGGATACACATCCTTAAATATTTATGTGAAGTCTTACAGCTTTAACATAGAATATTTGTGACCACTACATTAAAACCACACCAAGATACATGCTGAAGTGATATCCTGTATTATAGGACACACAACAAATTTGACCATATTGTATCAAAACACGTGTCAAAGCAACGCAATTCCTGATGGCAAAATAAAAAGGAGTCGTAAAAAATTGTTGTTTGGGCTTTTAGGAGATTCACAGGACCTTCCTTTCAATCCATTCATGGGAATGCATACTCCTCAGTTGCAAAGCTTGATTTTCCAAGTTCATATGAGGACTAAATCCAAAACAAATCTCAATAAAACTGGGGGAGTTTGCCTGCAATGAGTCAAGGTCATGTAAAATGCCAAAACACCTTTTGCCCCCCAGGTGGAAATGGCAGAAGACCCTAAATTCCCTTGGAACCCAGCACAAGCTTTCTAAAAGACCACAAACCATTCTAAGTATTCTGGGTATGCACCAAAATCTGGATTCACTGTATAGAGCATGAAAATTAAAACTAATGTGTACTTAAGGTAATTCTTATTTTTTATTCCCCAGAAGTCACTTGTGAGAGGTTATGCACTGCACTTCAAAGTTCAGAAGCCTAAAATAAAGTGTTGAGATGTATTAATGACAAAGTTTATTTCTCTTCTAACTGTGGCAAACTATTTTTAAGCACTTTATTCTGGAATCCAGTAAGAAAACTAAACTTGAAACTAACTGGGGATCAACTCTTAATTAAATTGAGCACATTGCTTAATTCAGCTAAAACAGTGTCTAACTGGGGACCTTAGGCATGGACAGAATACAGCACTATTTTTCTTCACAGACCATTCTCCCAATTTTGCACACAATCTCACATGGTCACACTTGTTAAATCAGAGCAGAATTTGCAAGATATCTACACAATGCTGGGCTATGTAGACAATGGTTTGGAGAACACAAGGACCTTATCTATATACAGTATTTTCTTTGGACAACTTTCAGCCATTATATAGACCATTGTAAAAACACTGAGGGCAAAGTATGGCAAATGCCCAATAGATGAAATACACGGTATTTTTACTCTGTGTACATGTCTGCATTTTACATTTCTATTGGAACGAGTGCAGGCACAATATATGGCATTTAGATTACAGTCTGAAAAAATGAGGGTATTCTGCTTGTGCTAACAACTGGACAGAAGGTAAAATCAGCTGAATATGTGTGAGACACTCCCACTTCACTTGTTATGGAAACATTAAGCACAATTTAACTGGTATTACCCACACCTAATGAAACATTCTAAAATCTACTACTTTTCCACTTTCTTGTGAAATCAATGTAATTTGCATCAAACATTAAACTTAATAAAGCTACTTAAATTACTTCAAAGGACAATCTTCAGTAAAGGACAGGGGAAAGTATGTAAACTTAAGGGCTTAAAGCTCTATGAAGGAGTGTTTTTCAAGCAGCTCTTACAGATTCTTACCAGCTCTTGTGTATCTTCTGCTAATGGCAAAAACGTAGCTTCCAGAATAGCAACTTGATCAGTGCTGAGCTTCTGCCACAAACTAATCAGCATAATCACCAGATGGGTGGCACTTTTCAACTTTGTGAATGCCTGGAACATGTTGGCTTGATTTTCTTCTGCTGCATCTGCTAGAGCTATTACCTGCAAAAATTACAAACATCTGTTAAATATAATTTTACCATCCGTGAACACTCAACACTGAAATTACCTTTGGCACATCCTTGTTTTCCTTTAGAAGATCCTGAGGAATTCTGTTTTCCATAAACACAAACCACAGAGTATTAAATGAGTTATCACTTATCTAGATTTCTCTCTTGCATACCCAAAGCAATTTCAAGTCCATATGGCAACAGGATTAATCCACTACAATCAGTGTAGAAAAGATTTCATTTAGACCATATTTTTAAGGCATTCCTAAAATTGATCCCCATCATCTCACATAATACATGGCAACAAACTTTCAGGTTTATACCACACAAGGCACTAAACTCCATATGACCAGCAACCCTACTGTATTAATCGAAACCAACACATTGATTCTATGCAATTTAAAGTGCAGTATATAATTATTTCCACAGGAACGTAACGGCCATCTGTTATTTCATTAACTTTTGTGTCTCTCCATGTCTTGCCCTAGTTGCTTCAGCTTTTATGCCAAAATGTAAACATTATGGATCATGTATATGAAGGCAATACCACTCTAAGTGCCAGACATTGTGACAGAATTTTCAAAATCAAATAACAGATTCACTTGGAATATGGTAAAACAGTTTTGCTGAGTACTTCAAGATGGGGAAAGGCAGAAGAGCTATTATAAGATATTCTACTCAGCTCAGTAATAACTTGTCATTGTATATAATCACAGCACTACAAAAAGAGTTATTTCGAAAAATACTGCTATAAATGTCTTCTTTCTTGAAATACAACATTTAGACATTTTCCATCACTGGTGAAAAGTGAAGATGACAGTGATTTCAACAGGCAATTGCTCTGATGTCAATATGACGAGATTTTCCATGGTATTTGCACTGAATTACTTGAAGTAAAGCGAAGGAACAAAGGTTAGGGGTTTATCCTGGGGGAGCACAACTTCGGAGATCTGTTCTTGTGCCTGCCACTACATCTTGGTGCTGTCCGAGTAACACTTGGCTTACAGAATCACTCATTGTCATTTAAATCAACACAAAGCACGTCCCTCCACCACTTTCTCTTTCTGTTTGTTTATCTGCAGAATGTGACAATGGGTGCTTGACTGAAGTGGTAAAAAGCCCCACAGAAATGCTGTTTAAAGTGTAATTAGTAGTGCAACAGAATTTACCAAGTAAAACTTGCAGAGCCTGAGCCATTAGCATTTGGCAACAGCAGGGAAATGAAAATACTATACGATGCATCTTGAGCAGGGAAAGAAAGCCAACCAGCTGTTAGCATTTGGTGGAGGAAAACTATTTTTAATCTGCAACGCTGGCATTAGAGATGTGTGTGTGTTCCCTCCAAACTCCCATGTGACTGGGAAGATAAAGAAAACAGAATTTTAGGGGAACCATAAATATGAAACATTTCAAACAAAATGTGTTGATAGCTTTTGTTTTAGATTTTAAAAAGTAATGTTTCCAAATAAAACGGAGAACCCACAGGACACTCCTGAGTCCAAACACTACATAAATCAGAGCCAAGTATCAAAACAAACAAACAAAAAAGCCCAGCTAACCATGCGAAGGAGAGCTGAGAAATGAATCCCAAGCAGTGAAAACCAACGTGACACACTTTGGTTAGAGAAGAGTGACGATTTCACTGACACGTCACCTGCTGTATTTGTGTTGGCAGGCAGTTTGCTCTGACCAAACCCTTGATGTTTTCCACACCTTGTGCTCCACACAAGGTGAAGTTCCATACTGCTGTCACTTTTCAGCAGTTGTGAGTCACAAAGCCACGTGACAAACACAGCACTGTAGCATCCCCACATCAGCTGCACCTGACCCCTGGAGCCAGGAATTGCAGTCACTGTGCAGCTTCACCTTTCTGAGGAGACAGGCAGCATCAGGAAAATCTGCCTCAGCCTAACAGGGGCCTTCAAATCTCTCATCACTTTCCCTGTCCAATACACAATTGAACATTTTGGGAAGATCAATGAATGAAGATGAATTTAACATGCTGATGAGTGTGCTCATTCATTGGTATGCTTCCTGTAGCATCATTACTGGATGGGACAGCACAATTCAGCATTCCTGGAATCTGGACTAAGGGCAAGCCACCTATTCTATTATGGATGATGCTCAGATCATCTCAGTTTTGCAGAAGACAGTGGCAAACACAATTGCACTTGTGTGACAACTGCCTGAACCCACTTGCACAACAAAGGCCAAGGCCACGTTCCAGACCGAGTCATTCATAAACTCCTAGATGGTCTCCCACTCTCTGCTGTATTTCCACTGACACTCCACACTTCAGAAGCATAAACTGCATCAAGAGAACTTACACGGCCTTTCACCTTAAGGATCTTTCAGTTTAGAATATGCTTTCTTTCCATTTTATAACCATGAAGAAAAGAGATGCTCAGCTTTCTGTAGGCTACAGATGTAAAACAAATATCCCAATACTCCCAAACAAGACCTCATGTACCAAGTCAACAACCTATTTTGAAAGCAGTTTCATAAAAAACCCTAAAAGGTGCAAGTCTTCAAAAAGTTTGTCCTTGGCACAAAATTCTCACACACAATAGTGCAAGACAAACATTATACCAGTGATAGACCCAAGTTCCTAAAGGAGAGGTGCAGTCTTTGAGAGCATTGCAGGTCACTAAATCATACAGCAATTAAATCTTCAGATAACTGAATATATACAAGTTCTACTTTACACTTGCAGAAAAAACAAGGAGGGAAAAAATATTTCTAAGTACTAATTATTCTGTTAACAGATGAAGAAGTGACCTGATACAGCTTTCTGAGATCTGAAATATCCAGGACAAGACAATATTAATTACCATACCATAATGTAGGCATGCACAGTGATGGTAATTTTTAAAAAGCCAACACCACAAACAGAAGGAAGGTGATCAAAACAGCATAGTTTGAAATATGCTGAGACTTGAAAGCCAAAGTAACACTGAAAGCAGCTGGAAGATAGCTTGGCAATACATGATTACACAGTAAATACTTGATAGGAGGGGGTAAAAAAAAGAAAATTTTCCTCACTGAGTAAAATGACTCTAAAAATCTCTATAAATTTTAGAAGTGTTCTGGGGCTCCTCATTCAAACACTTGCAGAATTTAAGGATGAGTAAGTTCCAAAAACATGACACGCATATTTTGAATTATTTGATTTTCACCTGAATAATATCTGTAATTATATTTCACAACAGTTGAGGAAGATAAAGAATCCGTACCCTTCGCAATCTGAGATCCTAATCTTTTCAGACTCAGTCATGGTTTTTCCTAATTTTATTTTCAATTCTCACAGTAGTTGTTCAATCTGTTTAAGATCTATTTTTCAATCTTCCTAAATATGTATAATTTTTTTTAAAAAAAAGAAAGCCTCTCCCTGTTTCACTTTGCCACAGGATAGGTAGGAGGATACACTGCAAGTGGCAGTCTCAAGTGTAACTTATATACAAAAATCTTAGACCAGATAGTAACTATCAAGCAAAAACTCCATCTATATTGTGTAAGACCTATCATTGCCTATTTAATATTTTTCTTCTTCTTTCTTGTAATATCACAAAGCTTTTAAATAAAAAAAAATAAGTTTTTCAACCTTTCTTACTAAAAAGTAATGGAAAGAGAGGAAAGTGTCTGATGCAGAAAAGATTTGAGAGATACTGAAATGGTTTGGAAGGACAGTGTTGAATATATATTTTTGTAAGTGATCAAAACTTGCTTTTCATTTACATTATTTTTTGCTTAATTTTTTCTGAATAAACTAATGCTCTGTATCAACACACAGAAAAGTAAAAGCCAGTGAAGTTATTAATGAAAACATATTGTAAAAATAAAAAGAGAACTATTCCCAAAATGTTCATAAACATGATCGTGTTTAAGATTTTTACTAAATCTCATATTCACAGTTGCAAAAGTAGAGCTGAAATTCAGATTTTTTTTAAATAATCTTGAGAAATTTCCTCCTCAACACTATTATGAGAATAATTTCCAAGAGCATTTGCCTTTTTCAGCCTGAAGCATCCAAGTAGAAAGAAGTCTCTCCTTGCTTATTTCATTGCTAAGCAGATCTTGTAAGATGCCAAACATTTAAAAACTGTAAACTAATGGTGATGCAAGTTTTAAAAACAAACAAGATTTCTCCATTATTAGTGCTTATGTAAGATATTTTTAGGGCATTTTTTAACATCCAGCAATAACTTCAGAATTACTAATCCTCTTGAAAAAGGTTTGCAACACAACCCACTCTGCCACATACAGACAAGTTCCTCGGGGCAATAATGACCATCACTCTCCCAGGTTTATTCTAATAACACCAAAAAAGACAAATACAATTCTAAAAATACATAAATACCTTCTTATTAGCTGCATAGCAAGTTGAAGAAAACTTTGAGAAAATAAAGGGCAAGAAATAAACACAAGTTCCAAGGAGCTTTCTTTCGAGTTGGTAGTGGGTTCAACAGAAATTTGGCATTTAAGGAACACAGAATGCCTTTACATTTCATCCATAGCACTTAGGAGCAAGTCTGCTATGAAGAAATTGTCAAATTATGAAAAACAAGATCAGAAATTTAATTATTCTGAAAAGACACAGGTATGATGAATCATCACCAGCTCACAGGTATCTTCTGCCAATTGTTCTTAAAGAATTACTTATTGCAAGGTAGTAAACTAATCTGATCCCTTGCAACTATTTTTAAGTGGAATTAAATCTTCATAAAGCAAGATATTAATGAATAAAAAAACAGAAAGAGAGCTGAGAAATGCTAATTACTGCATGTTCATTGCTATTACCACAGGACATTGAGTACCATTCTTACCCTCTCCCCCATGTTAGAGAAGGAAACACAACTCACTTGCCAAATCTAAAACAAGATTAAACAGAATTTGTTTTGTACTTTTAAAGAATTCTCCATCACATATCTTAATTTACTAAGAATGATTAAGAATTTAAAGTCAAGTCTGTTTTTCTTTACAAGCCCCATTGTTTCCCTTGCACTTATGGCATGAAGCCACACAGAAAAACCAAGACACCAGCAAAGTAAACCTTTAAAACAGGTAAGACAATAGAAGTGATAACATCAATTTAATTAATAAAATTCTTAATAGCCCTTATTCTATGAGTAAACTTTGGGGTTTTTAAACAGGCAGGTCTCCCAGTAGTTTCCAACACAAAGAAACAGTGATCAGCAGCCTGATTCCCAGCGCAGACCATCTCACTCAACAACCATTGTGCCCAGAGCTCTGGAGCGCTGACTCAGCTTTATGGAATGCAGGCAGAGATATCCATGTCAGAGGGCGATCTTTATCAGCCGCTCCGTCACCAGCAAGAATAACCACGTCCCTCCCACGGGGGAGCACTTCCAAGCGCACTGGCATTAAGTCCCTCGGGCCCCAACGATCCGACCCTTATGGTTGTGCCACAGCTTTCAAAAGTGTGGCACGGGACACCGCAATGCCACAAAGCGTCAATTCATCAGACACCGAATACTCGACTTTGCAGTGAAGCTCAACATGGCCTTGATCAGAGAAGACAGCAGAGACAAAAGGCACTGCAGCAGGACAAGCGCTGCTTTCTCTGGATGCACCCAGCTCCCTCCTGGAATTCTGCCGCCTCACTCGAGGAACGGGAAACTACTGCGAGTAACTACCCTGGCAACCTGAGCCTCTGGAAACAACAAGAGTGAGCCTAAGAAAATACTCCAGGGAAGCTATGTGGGTTTGCTTTCTTCTGCTACTTCCATGACAGAATTATTGCTAACAGCCCTACCCCACCTTTCCACCTTGGATGTTGCCATAAAGCTGTATCGTCTACAAGGATAGCACAAGTTGCGCACTACGATGACAGTGAAACACTCTACAAGAGCCAAATACACATCCTGCTTAAACTCAGAATCCTCTTTTGAAGTGTCACACATATCAAAGCTGTGTCTTACCTCCACAAAACCAAAGTGACAGTGAATTATTACCAGAGTGTCCCACTGCATCTTTATTTTAATGCTTCCATTTTAAGAACTAGTGACAATGATGTCAATGAGAAAATCTTTTAAGGGTAAAGTAACTATCATTTCAGCTCTATAGCAACACAGTAGCATGAATATGGTCAGTTCAACAGGAAAAAGAAACCTCTAGCTTGTTCATTTTTCCTCTTTTAAACACTCCATAAGGAAACAGCCTTTGTCTTCACAAGTATTTCTCCCCCCAGGTTTATCTACACCATTATAGTCTAACTAGTGATTTTTCTGAAAATTAATACAAAACACTTAGTGGGTTCAGAACTCCAGGCCCCTGCATGCATGATCCAAAAGTACTTGACTGCTAATACATTCAAACCCAAATTAAAACTCTGATAGACCAATGTCACCCTGTTCCATAGGAATTTTCTATTTTGTCTGGACTAACTATTTAAAAATCTATGCCAGTAAAATCCAAGCAGGAAGACCAGCTGGTTATCTATACTTTAAATTAGTACAGTCTAATAAAATAAGCAAATTAACATTCCTTTAATTCTAAACATGCAGCTCTTGATGTGCATAAATCAATTCTGAATTCTTTTCTGTCATAGCAATGCTAATATAGTGGTAAAAACCTTCTTGCTTTTCTGTTGCCAATTTACTGGTCATTTAAACACATCTTAGTGTTTTATAGTGCTGCCCATCATCTTCTGAGCTTCTCCGTGTAAAGCCATGGGAGCAGAAATGAGGAATTCTGTTTGCCTCTGGTGTCCCATTTGCAGTAAGGATTACAGTTGAGATTATTCTAACTTGACTAATATACTTGTCTTCATTTGTCTCTTTTTTATGTGCATTTGGCTTTTCAGGTTTCTTTCTTCTTCTCCTTTTTTTTTTAAGGGCTTAGCATTTTGAGACACCAGATAAATTAACATGGTCAACAGTAACAATACATAAATGATTATTGAAGTACCTCATACTTGACCTCCTCTCAATAGCCTATGCACAAGTAAATACTGCAATCAGTTTTGCACATGAGTAACTGCTTGGGTTTTGGTACAACTATGAAATACCAACATGAGGAGGAGGGAAATTCTTGAAGGAAGGCTACAAACATGTTCCAAAATACATATGATACTTTGCAATACATTTAGAAGCAAGGTCTACATCATAAATCCAAATTTAAAAGTGGAATTGCAAAATTAGTAGCTTATCCCATGAAGTAACATCTGTTACAAATTACATAAAACCCAAGAATCCAGTGAGTTACAATGAATCCTTTACTTATCCATTCAAAACAAAAGTCCTGTTTAATCAAAGGGATGTGCTAAATAACACCCAGATACGTCACACGATCTGTGATAGTCAATGAATGTCAGAGTTTCACTGTGAGGCTGCGGTTAAATTGGCAGCAATGTATATAAAATATAGCCAAGCATGAGCTAAATGGAGACAGAGGAGGAGAGCTTGGTTTGTATCACCAAAGACATGGCATTATGTAATGATAACCAAAAAAAATTTACAATAAAGGAACAAATTTAAACATTTTAAGTTGCGCACTTTGTATGTTAATACAAGCTGTGAACCTAAAAAACAGTTTAAAAGACAGAAGTCTCAACTTGCAAATTTTTAATTGCATTTCAGTGCAATGGGATCTATGGATGGTCAAGAAATCAAGACAAACCCTTTTGATGGTATTTCTGCAAACATTTAAGCACAGTGAAGCTCCATGGGTTAAATTAAGGATTTGCTAACTCCAGTGGGAACACTGCACTGATTCAGCAAATGCAGGATTTCATTCTCTTAAAGACTGCTACTCCCATTGTCGTTGGTCACACTCACCTAGTGGGGACAAAAAGCATTTCCAGCATGTTAGATAGGTGATGAGTGTAGTTTTAGAAATCTAAAATAAATCCACAAATTATTGCTTCCCAGAAAGTACACAGTAAAACAAATGTCCTAGACAGGCTTCATTTCATATTTGTATTATATTGTAACAATGAAAAATAAAAACATGTTGGCAAACATATCTTTCAGAGGGTAATAAAAACAAATCCAACAAACACAAAATATAGATATTTTTCAATCTGTATAGATGAGCACAAAGCCACTCCAGCAAACTCTATTCCAACACCTTCAACCATAAAAGTATCATCATCAAACAAATCAGCAGCCAATCAAGACAATGAAGTTCTAAGCCACACTCCAAGTCATTGCCAATCCCACTTGCAATTTTGGCAGTTCTGCTTTATACTGAACCACCTGAAGAAACTCTAGAACTCCCCGTTCAGGTTGAGCTAGAATATAATTTTAAGTGATTAAAAAACATTGCGGTTACTAACACAGTGTTTGAGAGTAAAAGTAAGACTAAGAATGATTAAATTAAAATTACACACTCTGGAAACAAATTGTAAACATAGCAATCAAAGAAAATGGATGGCAGGCTAATTAGAAGTTCAAACTTAACTATAACACTAATTTCAAGACATCTTTCATTAAAATTACTTTTCTATTTTGAGACACATTATAGAATTTCTCTATTATTAGTAAAACCTTGAGAACACATGCCAGAACATTTGGAAATAAAATGGGCTTCTTAAGCCAGAGTGCAAAGGTCACAAAACACATGAATTGCTTGCTTGAATACTTTATCTTGGAATTACAAGTTTTCTGTAATTTCTTCTATTTTTTTGTACTGAAAGAGACATAACCATTTAAAAAAAAAAAGGAACATCATGATGAAACGCAGGTTTTGCAAAACTCAGTCAAAAAAAACCCCACAGTTTATGAACCCTGAGGAGTATTCAGCAAAGAGAAGGGAGTTCACTTGGTCTTACTGTATTTACTAGGGGAAAAAAAAAGAAAAAAGGAAAGATAGCTTCAAAATAGTCATTTAGTGAAAGTAAAAACTCATTGTTCATGCAAGGAGCAATAATAAATTTCAGACAAAGCAGACTCCTGCATTCCTCCACAGATGAAGCACACCACAGACCACATTAATGTTACCTCCACAGCAATACCCAGCAAGAGCCTTTACAAACTGCATCCTATTTCATTTGACATTAGACTTCTAGGCCAACAGTTACTGTCATATAGGTATGATTATTTCCAGTGATGTAGATTTTATTTTCTGGGGGCAAGATAAGTATTGAAAGACCAAAAATATTCTACTGCCAAGTCACAGAGCAGGAAGACTTAACCTAATAACGAAGCATCCAAAAGCTTATCAGATCCCTCCCTGAAATCCTCCATCTACAGAAAGGGAACAAGAAAAAAGGACCCACCTGAAGTAACATTACAGTGTGTTCAAAAGCAACGCTTCAGGTGTTGATGAAAAGAACATGTATTTTTAGGTCACCAAATTGGTTGTGCTGCAGACAATGGCCAATGATACTCATTATTCTGCACACCTGGAACTGCACCTTCTAACTCTCTTCTCTCAAACTGACAAATTAAGAAAATTCCCACCTGAAATTCCCTGCTAATTCCCAAGCACAAAGCCCACAGGCACACAATCAGGTGCACTTTGCCTTACGTGCACACCTGCCCTAGCCACACACTAAACTCAGGCAGTGCATTCTGCCAGTTAAACAGAAGAGTTAGAACTTATAAACACAAAAAAACCTCACCCAAAATAAGAAAACACTCATCCCCAAAACTGGTTCATTTTATGTTAAAAATAAGACGAGCAGCAAAACTAGTAATTATTTAAGACTGCAAAAATAATTTCATCAGATGATTATTCTGATGAATAAGCACGTCTCACCATAGGCTAAGGGTTAGTTTCCAGTCAATGCCACCCTGACATATGCACATAAGACTGACAGGATTGGGGTTTGCCTGTTAATCATAACATTCTATGTTGTTCTCCTGCTGCAGCTCAAAACACAGTCAAAGCTATATGGCTTTCTAACTTCCATTTTGAAATACATTATTTAATGGTACACTTAGAGCCTCCTAGTCTTTGAGAAGTGTCACCAAAGAAAAGTTCACAATCAGCACTACAGGCAAAAGTCCTTTACCCATGTCTTTGGAGACGTGACTTTTTACCTACGTTCAGCAAGGTGACTGCTAACTCCACTCATATCCCACACTGCTGTTCTTTTCCTTAAAATGAATGAAAATATGTAAGAGCTAATAAACAGTATAATGAAACACCTTCCAATATGTTTAGCACCAATTCTCTACCAAAAGAAGAGCTGGGTGGCAAACTTGCCAGTTTTGAGATAAACACATTTTTGACCTGGCCTCCCTACCTGTTACCCCAGAATGCTGACAGAAAAGCCAGACAGCTCAAGCCACGTGGAGTTAAAGGAGAACAGTTTCTCACCTTTAAAAACACTTTGGAGACACATTCAAAAAGATTCACAGTTCAATTCAACATTACTTTCTAGAAGAAAGTGATTTTTTCCACGAAGGAAAAAGTGTTAAATAGCCTACCATCAAATGCACAAGGATTAATGTATCTAGACAGCAACCCTTGATGCAAACACCTCACTCCTTGCCTTCTCCTTTGCTCCAACAGGCAGCTGAGCCTATGGAGGAGATGGGATGTGTACAGGCTTTTTCAAGTCCTGCTGACCCAGACTAAGATTCCCACTGGGGCTGCTGAGAATCGGGGAGGAGAGGAAGGAGATAGCAAGTGTCAGCTACACTTCAGTGTCTGAAATGTGACAATTAACCTTCTAACTTTCCATGGTTTAAATCTAGAAAAATCTCCTCATTGTCTGAGCAGAAGTTTATGGATAGTTCTACTGCACAATATTTGGATTAACAATTATGTAGAGCAGGAAAGAGCTCACTTTTCAACGCTAATATATAACCACATGCAAACACACCCCACTAAATTAGTAACAAATGCTCTTACTGATTTTGGCTGAGATAGGCTTTCTGATAAGAAAAACTTTTCCTTTAAAAAAAATTCTTAAAAAAGTTCAATTTGTTCCCCTGATGTAATACAGCTGAAGTTCATGCCCCAGTTCAGTCAAATCTAATAGTTTAACTTAGTTTCAACTATTACTGGTCATAACAAGACTCCTTCAAAAGGGTATTTATGTTTGCTTTGCTCTATTGCATCAAAGTTAGGAAAACACATCTGGGTAGCCACACTACAGACCAAAAATCCAGATAAAGGTTTTGTCTAGAGGGATGACTAAATAAGTTGGCCAAATATCAGAACAAATTCACTTTGATGTTTTAAGTTGGTGGAGCTCAGGAAAATTACATCCTCTGAAAGGGTAGCAACACTTTTCTTCATTTACCATCTGCTGGGGTGGGGCGGGGGGGAAAGAAGGATTTGTTATGAGTGACAGTAGAATTCAACATGAATAAAATGAGAGGAACCTAAGGGAAAACATTTGTCTGCTTTCACTCATATCCATGAATAGTTCATATTCACATCTTTTCCAGGACCACCTCAGTGCTTCCCTCCACTCTTATCAACAAAAGCCTTGGAGTCTGCTTAGGAGCCCATGAAGAAGGACAACTCTGAGACTGCCACTGCAGGTGACCACAGCTGAAATCAGACTGCACCAAGAGGTACCACATAAGCAATACCCTCAAGAGTGAAACTGAGACACTTGTCAAAAATTAATGGTGAAAATATATAAAAATAGCTAAAACCTCACATCAGGTGTAGAACTAACTTGCTGAGCTCCATGGACCACGTGAGAAAGCAGACAGCTGCCATGGTGTTAAATGATAGGGCTGAAGGGAATTACTGAGCACCATTCCAGTGGGAAGGAGTGCTAAAGAAAACCTGCTGTGCAATGACAATATGAACCAAACATTATGTTCTTCACTAAATGGAAAATTCCTAGGGGAATATATGAAACAAAAATCATTTCCCAAAGGAAATAACACTGTTGCAAAGCTTACTGTTAAGGCAAGTGGAGGAAGAAATGCCTCCCACCCTCACAGTGCAAAGCAACTATGAAGAACCAGGAAGATACGTACTCCTGCTTTCTTTTGGACCAAACGCAAGAACACAGCTGTCTAAAACAGAGTGAGATGCACAGAGACAAATTCTAGGATGAGGTAGCTACTTTCCCTTAATTTCCTTTCTAAATTGTGGAGGGACCACTACCTTCTTTTTTTTTTTTAACCACAGAAGGTATCTAACTTTCAGTGCCTCTGACTCCAGAAGACCCTTCTTTGTCTCCACTGACTATAGAGGAAGTCTAACTTCCTAGAAGAAAACTGCTTTGGTGACAGAACACATGAGAAATAGCATCAAAGGACAACTAAAATCAAAGCCAAACAATTCATCATCAATAAATGTCTTTCTCTTAGCTGTGTTGAAAGGAGAAACTCAGATTGCGAGCAAGATGTTGCTGTATGTTTAGGTACTCCAGTACAGATCTATTCTTGTGCCTCACAACGTTGTACATCAGAACCCCCTCAAACTGTATAAAGGAGGTGGAAATCTTCATTTTCCTCTTCCCTAAGAACAGCTATAAAAGTTGGAGGACATCCCAAATACCAATTTTTACAATATCAGCTACCCTTAGGATTTGTAGGCATGAGTTAGTGATCATCTCTTAAGTGCCAATGAGATAAACTAAGAGTAAATTTTTTGCAGCACATATGCTTACAAATGGCATTTTTTCACAGCTTTCACAACACTTGAAGACAAAAAATATGGACAACAATCCATTTCACATGATGAGAATAATTTTTCAGATTTCATTAAAACTGAATTCAAGGGAACATTTGGAACTTAACACTGCAATGCACTCAGCATTGAAAGATCTCATTGGAATTTTTTATATTTACAAATCTAAAAAGAACAGTAACCAATTTTTTGTGAGTTAGATATTGATCACTTCCTACACAGACATACTTTGTTAATTCCACATGAGAGGCACTTCCAGTATTTCACCAGCATTTGGAGTTATTTCCATTACTTCCCACAGGGAAGTCTTTCAGCTAAAGGCACGGGCTCTTTCTTATAGCACACACAAAAATAACTGTGCACACCCTGAAGTTTCCTCAGCTATCAGTCTGACTCTCCACACACTCAGCTGGCAAAGCTTTCACTCCCACTGCTGTACCTTGTAGCCTGCAGTCACTCACTTGATTAGCATTCTCCATCTCATGGAATGACTGAGCTGCCAACATACAGAGCCACAGGAGGGGAAGTAGTTTAAAAATTATACTAATAATCTGTATCCCTAAGTTACATGTTTCTGAAAATCCTGCTCTTCTTCAAAAGACTTCTAGGATGGATTACTGTAGGTCCCTTCCAACTCATATTCTGTGAAAAGTAGGTATCCTGAAAGCAGCTTTCACTGCTTTACTCTGGAGTTAAAAATACAGCTATCCCCAAGACTGGCAGGTTACTTGACACTACTCTAAGCCTTCTTAAGGCAAGAGAATAGAGCAACAACAGCAACACACCACTTATCAGTCCTCCTGTTCTGGACATTGGGGAATCACCTCAAGTAATTCCTTAGGATCAAGCACAAAGCTGTCCATGACATTGTTAGGTTCTATTTTCCACAACTCCTGTTAGACTAGAACAAGTAGTGTCCTCTACTCTCCCTCCTCCTTTATCCACTTCTCTTCAATATACCCTGGAAGCACAAATAGGTGTCTTGAGATGCCTCAACATCAAGGCATGAATTCTCAGAGTCAGGGCTCCACATTGACAGCAAAAGCACAGAGTAAATTATTTTTTTTTTTAAGGAAAATATGAATAAAGCAGATATAAGTGAACAGTTCAAAGCCTGGTATTCACCACAACTTTTTCTTCCACATAGTAGCACAATAGTAAAGACACCAAATTCCCAACAATTTCCTTTACTGTGAATGTTTTTCACATGTTTTAAACCTGCAAAAGCAGCCAAGAAAGTGGTCCACAGAAAAATTAACCACAAATATTTTAGTTCCCTTAAGACCAAAACTTTAGTACATTTGGGTTTGGATTCATGACCTATACAGCGCAAAAGCTAATTAATTCTATGAGCAACTAAAGCTTTACCTGAAAACTTGTAGGAATATTTCCTTTCCCACTGAAACAAACTCCAACCTAAGTCTGTATAGTAGAACCTTCAATTTAAAACAAACTGCAGTTTTTAAAAAAATGAGCAGAAACCCAGAAAAAACCAGAAAGCAAACAGCTACCCTTTTTTGGAGGCTCCATTTTTTTCCCCATTTTCTGTGCTACAGATAAGACACATTCCTAGTATTAAAAAAAGCTATGGGTAAACTACATTTTGTGATGCAGGCAAGTGATTTTGGAACACTAACGTTGGTTGTTCTCTATGTGAACGTGAAGTTTTATCTCAGGCATCATTAGACTGAATCCACATAGCAAGTTTTGAAACAGAATCCCATACGTTGTAGACACAACTCCAACAACCATCCCTAGTATAAAACATTAATACTAACAAGGAAGACATAAAAATTACAGTATAGGATACACCTCATATGCTGAGGTAGCTGAGGGTGTCCCAGTGCTCACATGCCAAGATACACACAAAAAAGCCTAAGTGTTTATTAGAAAGTTATTGCTTCAAAAGGTCTCATTGATGTGGTTAACTTTAGTCGGGATAAAAACATCTTTGTGTCCTGCAGACATTTCTCTAGTATGATCTGAGCACTTTAACTGAAATAGTTTTTCTTAAATAAAGTATATGTAGGTCAAACTACCTAGTCTTGATTGTTTTTGCCAACAAGTTTAAAAACACAGATTTTTGCTCCACAGTTGTTCTACAGCCATTCTGTGAAAAAAAATTAAATCTTGTCCAATTATAAAAAATAAAATTGACTCTACTTTATTGAAGCCAGGTATTTTCCTTACGTCAAAAATAAAGCTTTGTCACTGACTTCAATCTGACACTTTACGTGAGGAAAAAATGAAATGTAGCACAAAAAGCTAGAAAAATGCAAATCCTCCATTAGACAATCTTAGTATATTTTTATACAGTTATATATTAAGAATTAAATATGCATAATTCAGTTTCCTGTTTGTGGATGCTATTAGCTGCTATTACTCATAACAATATTCCAGAAACAGAAAAACTGAAACAAACTGAAGCAAGTGGTTACCCTCATGCAATAATTCACTTTATAAAAAGTAGCTCTGTATTAAATGAAAAAAACCCTTTCCCCCACAGTTAATATTTAGCATTTTCAACATTCAAAGATCACTACCATTATCATGAGTTATTATCACAGCACTGATGGACAAAATCCCTTTCAAAATGGCAAAGGGGCACTTCTGTCAGTAATTATCTCTGCTAATTGGAACCTGCCCTCTTTCATTTAGTCTTTTCTAGTGAGTGCTCCTTTTATCTGTTTGTCTTAATGTGGTACCAGCCAGTGCCCCTCTCAGTTCACCTGCTGCTCCATTTAACAGTGTTACCCCTCCATAATTACTTGCTTTCTTTTCAAATGTCTTCTAATTTTCAATATGTTTCAACTGGGTATTTCTCAATTTATTCCTTTATTATTGATCTATGAAAATATTGCAAAGGGTTTTCTTTGCTCACTTGCTACAGCTGGTGGATGAGTTAGGAGTATATCTTACATATGACAGGACATCATGACATTCTCTTCTTTCAGCTTTGATGGTGATGCTTCACGGCTGACATACAAACAGATTTTACAAAAAGGTTTTATCTGAATCTGTAATCTATCGACAGGTCTCTGAAAAGCAGCATAGTTTCTGGCCCCTCTCCTTTATCTTCAGGTACTCCCAATCTTTCCTGTCCTTTTGTGATGATTTTGCAAAATAATATCCATAAGAAAACGTCGGAATGGGATACAAACCATGCAGAATAACAACAATCCTGAACATACAGATTTTTGCTCAGCTGCTGCACAATAAAATTCAATAGCATAAAATCAATAAGGAGTAAATCATTTTTTAATAAACTAAACATATAATAAAGGAAGAGAAATAAGAATCTCACATCTTTCCATAGAGTTGTACCAACTATTATTGACTATATTGTATTCCTGCATGACTTTCTAACATAATTCCATTTCAGCCATTCCTTTATTTTAGCCATGGTTAATGTCAGGCCAATATCCTTATCTTAGTCTTCCGTTCATTCACTTGAGTATCAGCTTGACACAGTCCTCTGGAACTGCCCTCCTCTGTTGCTTCTTATTGACCTTAATTCTACAGAGAATTTAACATTCTTAAATATCAGCTAAACTGTCACTGAGGATTTTAAAAAGTTTACAGTAATGTTTAATATTCTCCTTAGTGACTGCTGGAAACCATTACACCATTTGATAGGAATAAAACACTTTTCCCTTTAGATCGATGAAGAATATACATCCAACATTTCTGCTTCTCAAAGTTACTACATCACACCACAGCTGGAAAAAACCCCAACCAATAAAGTAACACTTCTAATGGCAAAAAGTGTCTAATATAAATGTGCCAGCCTTAAGTAATGGATGCTTTTCAGGTTCTGAAAGATTTAAATGCAAAATAACATTCTAACATCCTTGTTTGCAGAATGGCTCCCCTATACTGACCCTTCCACATGCATTGCAAAACTGCTCAGAGGAAAGCTTGAGGAAAAATTTGCTATTAACTAATTAACTTAAGTAGGCAGGGGATCAGGCAGGCTTCTTCCCTATTGTGCTGCAATCTTTTATCCCTATCATCTGTTCTCAGCCCAACCGATACCTCTTCGAGACACACAAATACCTCTGCAGGAAAGAAAACTCACACCTGCACTAAAGGTATTCTTAGAGCTTTTCCTTAATCTGTGTCTCAAATGTAAATACAACTGAATTTCTATTTCCTTCCATTCCTCTCTGCCTCAAAAACATCTGATGCCACAAGTTCAATAAGCAAAATACCAGCTCAGTTGCTTTAAGACTAACCCAATGAAGTAATTTACAATTAATTTCTTAAGGAGTTCAGTTTACATACATAGAAACTGTATATACTATTAGCAGTGTTTCCTTAGATTTCATGTGATAAGTATCTGAGTATGTATAGAGATTTTTTTAGTATGTAAATGCATTGTGCAATGTGTTTGAAATCATCAGTGGCATTTATGAACACAAAACTGATGGGCTTGTCAATTTGCTACAAGATAATTATCAAATAAGGTCTTGGGTGGCTGTAATTCAATTTTCCACTCTATTTTACAGTATTCAAACTTGTGATTATAGTACAAAAGCTTCATGTAAACTGGCAGCACGGGGCAGTTATGTTCCATGGTCATACAGCATTACCCAAAAGGTGTTTGCTTCCCAGGGAGGGTCAGAGTTTGTTTATATTGCACGGCCCTCTCACAGTTGGCTGCGACACTACTTGTACTTGGCATTTCTCATGGGAGTTAGGATAGGCAGGATTCAACCATTGAAGATTCCTGGGTTTTATTCTCCACAGCCAGGGAGAATACAGGGCAGAATATTTATAGAATAGGATATTTTGAGAGAGAAAATTTGTATATTTTTGCCATACATGGAGAACACATTTTCTATAAACAATATAGAAACAGAAATATATATAAAACACAAATTTTACATTTAATATTAAAAAGATATTTTTAGGAACACATCTTCACTGCTGCAAACTATTCTCAAAAGAAAGCAATTAGCATTTACTATGAGTAATTGTCAGGCAGAACATGAGACTTCTGTGTCTGGTCTTAGTCCTATTAATTTTTAGGAGGCAAACAAGTAAAGAGCTTTTCCCTATATCCCAGCATATATATAGATGTTCAAATAAGTGATGTGACAATAGGTACCAATATACTTGTCAAAACAAATATATTCCACATATTACCTGAGTAAGATCCCTATAATTGAAAGGCTAATACACTAACCCCTGGCACCGTGTACTATGTGGGTAGCAAGAAAAGTATATGTTCTCATTACATATTCACCATTTTGTTTCCACCCTTACTGTGACTGCTTGGCAGCCCATGAAATTATTTTAATGTAAAAATGCCCAGTTTTAAAAATAAATTGGGCTGTCTAATCTTTTTCTGTAACATAGTGTTTTCATTCAAGAACTAATAGAAAAAGTAAGATAAGAAAACTCTCACCAGGATTTTCATATCACTGCTAGAACATGGTAGCCTGATTTTTTTTCCAATTCCAACACAATTTGTAATTCCTTTACAATGCATTAGTTGAATGGGCTTTAATTTGAATCATTAATCTGGACAATTTTTACTTTCATTTGCTTTATTTTCTGAGTCTTAACTCAGTCTTCTGTTAATGAAAGGTATGCTTCGATTTTGCTTAAGATCACTTAATTATCACAAGACTTAAGGGCAGTTTTATGACTTCACTTAAGTGGTATCAGCTTCTTATCAAAAAATTTGCATGCAAGCTTAATTAAAACATGATGGCAAACAAAGAACGAGTTCACTTAAAATGGAAATATAAAACACATCCTAAGTATAACACATGGATTGTACATCACTACAGGCTACAGAGCAAAGTACAGCTCAGCATTAGATTATGTCAGTGTCCAGCACAGAACTGGTTTGCAAACCGGTCAGAATCTGTACAAGCCCTTGGAAGAAGTTGTGATTATACAGGACAATTTTACAAGCAACAGCCCTCCACGCCCACGAGGTTACTGTGAATGGCAAACACATTCCTCACAGCATAGGATGACCTTTATTGTTTCTAACTGGGTTCCTGTGTCTTCTTCAAGCCAGGGAAAATCCTGTCTCAAACCAATAAACTTTCTACAGCCACCTGGTTGTGATGAACAGGAATAAAATGCCAGTGAACTTCAAACAGTACAGTGTGCACTTTGACCTCTGAAGTCAAATGTACATGCAAATACAGCCTTGCAATGTTTCAAGAAAGCAATTTCTACTGGTGCATATTAAAATGCAAATTGTAGGAGATTAGCCTAATAACTCACAATTGCTCACCTTAAAATAATCTGCTTCTAATCCTCCCTCAATTTAAAACCAAATATTTTAATAAGCAGGCTCTTTACCAACTATTTTCTCCATCAATATTTCCCCCCCTTAACAGCTATATTATTCTTCTACAGTGTTGATTTGATGGTATTTTCCCTTCAATGGAAATAAGGCAAAGATTCTGCCAAAGAAACAGAATACTTTTTGACTGAATTATGTTCTCTACACATTTAGCTGCCTCCAATGCTTTCAGAACAAGCCTTACTACCTCATTTTTAATCTTTAATTTAAGGAAAGAACTTGATACAGTAGAAATGTTACAAGCCCTTTGTATCTCAGGTGTAGAAGAATAACATCACTGGGTACATTTTCCTCTTTGTCCTAGTTAGTACTATTGAGACCTGTTAAGTGAGTATTTTAACAAGTATATTCCTGATTCCACACCTTTATCTCAACTTGTCAACAAGCTCTGCTCCCCATGGAAACAATAAAAGACTAACTTGACAACTTTAACAAAGGCTCTGTCCTTCAAAGACACTGGGGTGAAGGAGCAATTTAATTAAGATGGGAAAAGAAGCTGCCAATCAAATTTTAAAACACCATTCATTAGATGGGTTAGTGGTTAAAAAGAGTGCCACAATTTCTGGAATCCAATCTCTTTGACTGCTGCAAGCAATACCTCACTGAGCATGAATTGCTAAAAGGATTGACATAATATATTTTGGGGGAGGGAAGGGTTAGAAATGTTCACATATTCCAGTGAATCACTCTGCCATAATGGTTGCAGAGTAAGACTGCTGTGTTCCCCTTGGGCAAACACCTGTTTACGGATCAGGACATATCATTAAAGTGACTTCACCTTCTTTTATGCTCCATGCCAAAGTCAGTACAATTCATTTGGGCTATTCCAGACCAGCATTCCATTCCCATGTTCTGGACAATTAATTGCAACCTGCAGTTTGACTACTTATCTAAGGTGGTTAAAGCACTGCCTGAAAACATAGAAAGGAACAGAAACAGCTTTCAGATTTTCCACCTGAAGAAATGGTGCCACTAGTTTAGTTACCACAATCACACCCTCAAAAACTACGAATGAATGAGGTAAATTATTAACCCACAAAGTGTATGGCACTTCTCATTTATTCATTGATGATGTCAAACAAAGTTAGAGTAACCTTTCTGAAATACCAAAATATAAACAAACATGTCAGCACACAGTGGGGAAAACATTCTACTCCAAAAATTCCTCTAAGGACTAAAAAACCCTTTTGTCATCAACAGCATTTCTGCCAAATTCAGAATGCAGATACTTATATTTTGGAGGTTTTGCTGAAAATTATTTCAAAAAATAAGAAAAAAGTAAAATGATGATGTATCTATTCCTTTGAATAACATCAGTAAGAGTCACTGGGACAAAATCAGAAACCTAATTCAGTAATATGTAAACTACTTAAGTACCATAGACTGAAATGCATGAAATCTCTCCCAATAATTTTGGAGAATACAAATATTCTAAACAGCTTAAAGTTCATTGTTATTTCAGGTACCTAAATAAGGCCTAGGTACCTACAGTAAATGATGTAAAATTTGAAAGGGTAAAGACTGGCACTTTTAATATTACAAAAAATTCACTCATCTGCATTTTATTACTGTACATTCTCATTTTTATTATTGCCATCAGTCATCTCTTCTTTTGACTGTGCTGTAGAACTGAAGATAACCATGGTTAGAAATAACATGAGAAAGATTGATGGAACATTATAAAAACACACTGTTTCAGTTGTAGTGGACCACATCCTGGTTACCAGGCAGATGTTTGCTTTCTGCAAACATAGAGTAAATGCAAACCATCTCAGCCAAAACAGGGTTCACTTCCTACATTGCTTCCTCCAGTATCAGAGATTTCAGAGCAGCCAAGTCAGCTCAGTGCCTGCAGGATCCCCTCCCAGCCTGCCCGACCTGTCTCTGCCATCCCAGGGGAGCACCCACTGCACTGCCCTGCAGAGCTGCACAGCACACAAGGCACACAGGCAGGCAGATGCCAAGATCAAAACGTGCCCTAGAGGACATCTGGGACATGCTGGCATGTTGTGCCCACACAACATTCTTGAAGGAGTGCTGGGGTCCCTCTTTAAAGCAATATGATCAACAGGGGCCACAACATGCCCCCAATACTCCATTCCAAGAACAGCCATCAGTGATTCTGAGTGAAACAAAATTCACTTTGAAGCCCTTGACAGCCAAATAGGAGGTACAGAGTTTCCCAAATTTGCCTGACAGGCTAGGCAGTTCTTTTTGGTGCTAAATATTGAGAGGAGAGATATAAATTGTGGGGGTAGGGTGAGTTATGGTGGTGAGAAGAAGTCGAGACAGGTTCATGCAGCAGCCGAACAAAGAACTAAGAGCTTTATTTTTAGTTACAACTTCACTTTTATCTACATGCTGTATACAGTGTGTTGTCACATAATTGGTTACCATTCTCTAAGCATAGATGGAAACATTTGATTGGCTACAAGGTCTGTTACATTCTTCAGGTGACTCCCTCCTCCGTAGGGGTGCACTCCAAACTGCTCTTCTTTCAAGGGTACACCTTGAACTGTTCAAGATCCATTTCCTCATCAATTCCCTCAGACATTAGAGGACCCACAGACTCACTGTCACCACTACAATAAATGTGCCAGCTGAAGTTTTCCTCAAGTTTTATACCAGCCAGGCCTAAGGATTGCACACCCAATGTTGTGAAAACATTGGATTAACCTAATAGTTTATGCCAAATATTTACATCCCAATTTTTTATTTATTAATGAAAATATAAATTAAACGCTCCCACACTTTAAAGCTGAGAAAACTATTGCCTGGCACTTTATAAAATAAATCATCAAGATAATTTAGATGAATTTGTATTACTGCTCTCAACAGTATTTACATGACAGTTCCCTGTGTGTTTCAAAAATATTACATAATAACAGTAAAATTAGTAAAATTAAAGTGTGGGAGTGTTTAATTTGTATTTTCATTAATAAATAGAAAATAGGTATAAATATACACACACACACATACATAAAAAAACCCTTTTATAAAAATTGAAATTATTTTCTGTGAGGGTGGTAAGACACTGGCACAGGTTGCCCAGAGAGGCTGTGGACTCCCCATCCCTGCAGTGTTCAAGGCCAGGCTGGATGGGGCAGTGAACAACCTGGTCCAGTGGGAGGTGTCCCTGCCCATGGCAGGGGGATGGAACAAGATGATCTTTAAGATCCCTTCAAACCCAAACCGTTCTATGAAAGGACTAAATATTAAATGAAAGACTCTGTTGACTAACACCAATCATTTCCATGTCACTCCATATGTAGCATTTCCCTCTAGATTTTGTTTTCTGGTATCTGTGGCTAATTTGTTGTGCTGTTATTAAGCAAAAGATACAACACATACTTGTGTTTTATATGAATGAGCTGGGAGGGACATGGCTAAATCTTTTACTTGTACAGCTTAACTGCAGTGTATTCCAGTAGTCAGGAGGTGTAACTATTTTACTATCTGTTTCCAAAATTACATTAGGTATTCCTGAAATGGACATTGCTCAAAAACAGCTTAAAAAAAACATTTTATCTTACTCATTGCTAACAACTAGAACTAATGCCTTAATCTTTTTTTTTCAAAAAAGCAAACAATAAATTCTCCACCAAAACCCAGTACTTCTTTAACTGTAATTTCACACGTCATCCATAAGCTTGACTATCTAACTATACAAGATCTGCACATTTGAACATAAGAACTTCGTAAGTAACTTACTACATTACAGATTTGAAAAATAGCACTAATACCTCAAAATAATGCAAAAGAAACAAGGGGTCATGTCCTGCAGTGTGGCTGAGCTTTGTGCAGTTGGTGCATTCTGCTGTTTTTCAGCAGAAGGGAACAGAGCCACGTGTATTTTGTTACCTGCAGCCACAGGAACACTGCACCAGTCCCACATCATCTGCCCTCAGGGGAACTCGGGCATGGCCCTTCACTGGCATCTCATGAGTAACTGGTATTTCTATACCACCCTAAAAGGATCTTAAAAATACCAAACCTAAGAAGGCAAGCACAGATGGCACAGGATTCCCCAGCCACTACATGAACAGGTCGGGTGCAGTTCAGCTGCAGCCCAGCAATGCTACTGAGGTGCTTTGAGCTGTGTGTAACCCACTGAGCTTGGGCACAGCACTTCACACCATGAGTGCAGAACTGCAGCACAGCCCCAAGTAACTCACACCTGCCTGCAGTCCATGTGCTGACAAATCCTGCCAAACCCAGAACTCTCACAGGTCCTTTTTTGATAATGAAACAGTATTGTCACAGAGCCAAAGATCTTGCAAAATAGATACAATGTTGAAATGTCAGATATGTGTGATTGCAAGTTTAATTTTAGCTCACGTTTCATCATTATCACTAGAGAAAGTGGCTGAGCTTCAAAAAACAAGTGCTTCAACTCTGTCATAAATTTCCCATGTGCTAACTAACTAGAATAAAATCTCACACCTCAGTCTCAAATGACAGATCAAAACTACAATGTAAACTATCCAAAGAAGAACTCTGTTCCACGACATTTCTGTCAAATTATATAATACATTAGACCTAAACAAAAGAAAGTGTAATACTTGGATGATGTACAGCCATGTCTCAATCCAGCCATGGAGACAAAACCATCCCAAGTGCTTTATTACAAACACTTCAAGTGCAAAACCCATTCACACATAAAGCTTCTGACACTTTCTAGAAATCAAACAATTTACTCTGCTAAAGGTATTCTCCAGTTATCTTATAAACTCTCTGTTTAATATACATATGAATATATACACACAAATATATATTTGCACACCCTATGTATAACATATGACACACTATATAAATATACATTCACATACCAGCTATATAAAATCAGCATGAGGATTTCATGCACTTTTCACAAAATTGTTGTGAAATTAGGTAAAAAAAATAATACCATTTTCCTGAGGGTTTTTTCCCTTCTAATTTTCCTGTTTCACAGGGCATACTGCCTATACTGAATAGAATTGGCCCTTCTCAACAAGGGCCAAAGCAGTGTTGGAACACAGATTATCAGAAGTGAACTGTAGCATAATGGCACTAATATGCATTGAGCACACTCTCTCCAGACTAGTATTCTGCTTCCAGAACAAGGGAGGCCCACTTACTCAGCTGACCTCCCATCCTGAGAGGTATTAGGACTCCTCAAACTACCGAGTTTCAATCCTGGCATAACTCCAGTACTGCACTGGTTTCATAAACGTGCTTTCAGAGCCAAGACATCTGCGTACTTCAGTGACATGCAAGTTATAAAAGGAGTGTTTATATCCAACTTCAGCATAATGTGAAAGTTTAGCAGCCACAAGACAGCTTTATACAGTGACTGGATGTTACTTAAAGGCTTCATTGTACTTCCAATGACAGTACTCAGCAAAACAACTAGAACTCTATAAATTAATTACACTTTCTTCTAATAATTACTAAACTCTCCTGGGTTTATAAATAAGGTGGCCCAAGCATGGGGAAACATGGCAGGAAGCCCAAAGACTGATTTAAAATTTATCCCTACTGACCAGTACTTCCCACTATCATTGTTCACTGCAGGAAACAAGAAAGTGAGCTGCAAATCATGCAGTATGTAGCTCTGCAGCTGCTGAGCTGCACAGCTTTCCAAGTGTGCTTTGTCCCAAGAGCCACTTCTCTGATGGGGTAACACCACAAGGCCCAACTCCTTTCATGCCCATGAATGCTATTCCTGACATGGCATTTAAACCCTTCACTTCTGTCCGCTCTGTTAGTCTTCCTATGTCCATCATTCACCCCAGAAAATTCAATGTACAGTCAAATATTTTCCTAGTGGTTTGAAAGGAATTTAAAAAACACTGTTTTCAAGTATCTGTCTAGCTCTTTCAGACAATAATGGTACATACCACTTGCCTAAGAGAACTACTTGTCTTCCAGAAAAAGCTGAACACACAGAAAACAACTGGTAAAATGCATTATTACAGTGTTTATAAAAAGCCACTGCTATGAGCTTAGAGTGCAAATATGTTTTATCATCATTCCTCATCATCTAAATCTGGATGGAAAAGTCACAACTGCTAACAGTGATACCTAGATAGATACCATATTGGAAAAGGAATGCATGAGCAAGGATGAAAGAAAACATCTGGAAAAAGCACCATTTGTACCTACTCTTCCATGGAAGGTGTTCCAACAGTCCCATAAAATCTGTGCTAACTCTGCTTGTTGCTTTCATCTAATGCTGCTGCTTTCATTTGCTAAAAATCCCCACTTTAGATTCTTAAATACATAATTTATCGAAATCAATAGTGAAATGTGTAGTAGTAGCCCTTTACATAAGTGAAGAATAGAGTGGTGACAGGATCTTAGTAATTTGACTGAATATTCTACATAATCTTTGCTGACCATAAATTATTGTATATTTTAGCATTATGAATCATACCTCCTTTCTTTTGCTTTTCCTTTAAAACTTTTAAGGAGAAACTGGAACTTTTAGTTATTTTCAGTACTAAGAAGAAAAGCAGAAGCACGCGGTACCAAGTTTGGAAAGCTTTACAAATGCTTTATTTCCTCAGAATAGCTGGAAAGCACATTCCTCTCCTCCCTTTCACCTAGCACATTCCCACTGCTGCTTGCATCTTCCCATGACTCTATACACACACCCCACATTCCCTGTCTGGTGGCTTTCACGCTCCTCTGCATAAATTTCCTTTCACTGCATACATTCCCTTCTACTGCAGAATTAATATAAGTCCAATACACCACTTTCTATCTCCAAAACCATTTATACTCATGGAAAAATACCTGAAGGGATAAAGTGGGTCTGATACAAACACTGAACACAAATTTGGATTTCATCACTTTTATCAGGTAATATTTGTTTAAAATTTAAGATTTTCATCATAATTCTTAGGGAAGTTTGTCAGCAAGCACCAAATAAATAGTCTTCTTCAAATGGTTTACAAATTATTATAAATTTGGCAGATCTCAATTGTTTTTTGCCTCGCTTCACTGATTGTCAGGCAAGATAGCAAACAGTCTTTTTCCACAAGCAATGAAATAAAAACCCCATCTTAAATGTGCAATTCAGTTCTATCTTAATGGCTCCTTGAAATGTTTTATAGCCCTTCTAGATATGTCCAGTGCTAAGGCAAGTGTAAATAAATTCAGAATTCTTCGAGAATACAATATTTAAATACTGTACACAAAGCCCCTTCTGTGGAGTTGGGGTCAATATTCAATACATTACATTTTCTAAGACAGCTCTACTGCCTCCTTTTTATAAAGCCTTACTTGTAGAGGGGGGGAAATGCCTTTTCCTATGAAAGAGCTCATCTGCTCTCACTGCAATGAATACAAGGTTTTTAACTGCAAGATGAATGTGGTGTGAAATGAACACAGGTATCTGTGATCCTCCCAGCCCCAATGGCAGTTGTGTTGTGAATATTTAAATAAACATCTGGATTCCCTTTAGAATTTAGCTGGGAAGGGAGTGCTATACTGAGAATAGTGAACTGAGAACAAGGATTCAGACATCCTTCTGATGCAAGAAACCACTTGTTACGTGGTTTATGTATCTCTAATGAATATAAAGACATATCTAAGTAACAGCTTGAAAAACATAATTAACAATAGTTTCAAATGTTAACATTTTCATTTTGCAGAATATTCGGCAGTTTAAAAACTCAGAGTATTAAAATTTCCAGTAGAATTCAGAAAACTACTCATTTTTGAGCCATTTAATTTTGTGAGGTTTGAGTTTTGGAATGGTCATGCTTTCTATATGCACAATACAAAGCCATTTAAAACCCAAACATATGAAGAGCGGAAAATAATACTCAAGTGAGACTTTCAGTTAGTTCCATTTCAAAGTGTTACTTTTACAATTTCCTCCTTTAGTCCTAGGAAATACAAACCACTTTAAGTTTCTACAACAAGAAATATTTACATAAACTCCACATAGAAAAAATTTGAATACAACATTCCAAAATTTTCATGATTTGGCATTTTCAGATGAAAAAATACTCTGTCAAAAAAGCTAAACAGCTCCAGAGAAAAGACATAATGATCTTCAGAATAATGAATAATGCTGTATGTATATAGAAAGTATAAAAAACTCAAAAGAAGAGTTAAATGTGGCAGTAAAAAAAGGCAGAAAAAATTCAGAGTAAGAAAGAGCAAAGGGACATCTGCAGTAGACATACAGGATGCCAGAAAGAAGTGGCTACTGCACATGCAGCTTTCTAGATGCTAAAAGATATTGAGTTAAAATAAAATTGTAGAAGAAAATATCATGAAAGTAATAACATTACTTCCAATTGAGGCTCAAAATATTTTGGTAACAGGTGACAACTCGTGCTATGAGATCACTGCCTTAGGTATGCCTTCAACATTACAATAACCTCAAGGTGGAATAAAACATCCAAAATAGTAATAGCTTCAAAAACAGTGATTGGGAGCAGCACAGTTTCTCCTACTATTCTGCCCATAAGGTTCGATATAACCTGTTTATATCTGTATAATTTCAGTATAGTTCAGTATACCTTTCACATCAAGAAGAAACCCACATGAATATAAACCACAACAAGCCCTCAGCAAAGCTCAAGTAACTCCCAAATATCTTCATGGTCCACTTTAGTTCAATTCTTCCAGCAGGGCACTGCTGCTTCCTTGGGATTTGCTGACAGTCCTCACAAAGACTCTCTTTGTGCCTCTGCCATGCTGGAAAACTGATGTTTGTGTTTAATTGAACTTGGTTCTTCATCAGCCCTCCTACTACTGCTTACACATCCCACAAGCTTGTAATGAAAACTTGTTAAGATACAGAAAATCCTCTTTTGTTATGGTTCCAGGTTTATGACTCCACGACTAAAATCAACATTGCTTTAAATGGATGATGAAACAGGAGTCACATGTGGATCTTAAGCTACTTTTTAAGGCCTCAACAGTGCTAGAAAAGAGCATCCCATGAGCAAAATGATCTAACACTATCCATCAAGTTTTTTTAAATTTAGAAAATGTATCTAGCAGATTGATCTGCTAATCTGTATTTTTTTTCTAATGTTATGCACAGCTGTAAGTTTCCAGCTCTAGTACCTTTGACTGGGAAAGTGTAAGGACCAAAACTCAGCAAGCCAACCTGGTAGAAACACGACTTTTGAAACATACTGAAATACACAGCAAAATTTGTGATGCCAAAACAATATTCATTCCAGTTACTGGAGTTTTTCCACTTTTTTTTAAATTATTGGAAAGATGGTTGTTTTTTGTTTCAAGAGGAATTGCAAAATCAAATATCTGGACAGAGCTCTCTGAGGATTATTAACTCCAACAAAATCATCAAAATATTAAAAATGCACTTTATTTCAAACATTAGTATAAAACACTGTTCACAAAAAAATTACACAGATAACATTTTCATAAGAATACATAGTTGAAAAACTGAACAGGGAAAGAAAGGTAGATGGAGAATGAATATCCTAGGACAGCAGAAATTCCTCCTTTTACTTACTATAATTAAAGACTGAGACTCAATGCCCTCTTACTACAGTACCACTTGGAAGAACTTACCACTTACACTGCGTTCTTAGTGCATGCCTAGTTATAACATTTATACACTAAAATGTAGCAACTTAAGATTTTAAAAGCTGCCATAGTAAAGTTGAAAAAAACTCCAGATCTCACAGCATATTCACTGGATCATGTTGCCCACAATGCAACTAATTACATGCAATACATAAATCCTAAACGTCTAAGTGACAGAGACTGCCTGTTGGACTTAATTATTTGTTTTCAACTGCTGTGTTACAGCTTGAAGTAAGCAGGAAAATCTGTCCCTAAATATACTGAACCTGAAAGAAAAGAAAAACTGCTTGCACAACAGAAGTACATGCTAGCTGCTGAATTCCCTTGCTGTTAGTTGGTATCTGCTAAACAAATACCAGAAAGGTTTATATGTGATCAGTTTGTGTTACTAACAAAGTCTTACCTTCCTTGAACTAGGAATAACTCCTATTTATTACCTACCATACTTCTAAGTATTTTATTTCTATTATTTCTAAGTAATTTATAATACTGTTGCATATACTAATATATAAAATTACTTTTAAAAGTAAACACTAATTCTCATTGAGTTGAGCAGCACCCAAAAAAACTGTCATTTGCTGGTCTTCACTTCAGTTTTCCACCTGTTTCATTCCTGACTGAAGACCCTGGCATGGTCTTCAGGTCTGGGCTGTGCAGAACAAATCCACAGGACAGATACAACCAACTCATTGGCCTTCCCTTTATCTGACAGTGCAGCAAGGTCTCCCAAGAAGACTGGTTTGTGGGGGTGGTGTTGTTTGGGGTTTTTGTGGAAACAAAGAGTATTTTCCTTGTTTTCCTGGAAAATCCTTTAATAGCTGGAATGACCAGAACTGAGAATCTGCCCCACAGCTGCACATGGGTTGGAGGTGGTGCTGGGGTTCCCAGCATCTAAAGAGATGCTCTCACAATGTTACCTCCAACAAATAGCAGTCTGAGGACCTTTTTCACTGGGATCATAACTGACCAGCAGCTTCTGGTGCACAGCAACACCTCATGTCTCTATTGCCTGTGTATCTCCAGGGCTACCTTAGCACTCTGGAGCTGGCAAGACCCTGGTGGTGGCCTGGGGCTCTGCAGGAGCTCCTGCTGCCCACTAAACACTCAGAAAGCCCAGTCCAGGAAAGCACCTAATTGATGCCATGTATCTTGACACAGGGCCCTTTACAGAGGGGTTAAAGCACTGCCCTAGGAAGTGTGGTCCCAACACTTCTTAATTCCTATTAAGCTTCCTAACCATCAGGATGGAAAGACTCTGGAATGGCACACACCAAAGCTGGACCAAGTGAAGGAGAGAATGCAAAATTCATAAAGCCAGAAAATAAATGATACAAACTGCAATCCAGTGAGAAGAAATATCTTATAATCCACTGAACTATTTGGCTGTGGTATATCCTACTCTGGCCAGACTAAATTCTTTCCCCATAACTGTCCTATTCACTGGAATGCATTCAGATGTAACTACTATTAGGAAGGTCAAATACCACACAAGCTATTGTAAAAATCCTTTTTCCTCATATGCTGGATAATATCAGGTATAGGAGGCCAGGAAATACACTGGGGAGGTGGTTTTACCTGGTTACTGAACCATTTGGGTGAAGCCTCTTCCCTGGTTTTTGCATGCAAATAGATTCATCTTACACTATTTTAATTGGGATTTTGATTAATTCTTTACAAATGAATTGCTATAATTGTGTGACATCATACATGAGCATGCTGCAATTAATGAAGGATTATTTTAAGCACTCAGTCTACTCACGCATGTTTCTGAAAACCTGACTACACATGTTAGGCAACCAGTCAAAGTCTATTCTGTAAAAATGATGGTAAAATCAAAGAAAACATGAATATACACTGAAAATAGTAACTTACCCAGATTTTTTGTATTACTCAACCTCTCACAGACACCACTTTACTCTAATGAAGACATAACAACACTGCTGTAAATAATTGAGTCTTCTCTACCTCATTTTTATTAAAGCTCTGACAGGTCAGCATTTTATTTACATAAGTTCCAACATGCACATTCCCTTCTCAGAGAAACAGAAAAAATCTGCATATATACAGGACAAGTATATTTCAGAACATGTAGAGCCTGTTAAAGAATGCTTGCCTAGTTATACCCCAAAGGCTGAGCAAGCCTTTCTCCCCAACTCCAATAAAGACCATGGTACAACCATACCTCTTTACACTCTTTAAACCAAAAATACTCACCCTCCCTCACCATCATTGTTGAAAAGAAAAATTTCTGTTCCCTGTTCCTTTGGTAAACTCCTTGACTACTGAATCTCTTCCTTTTGTTCCTCAAGTTGTCTGTGTCTATTCCATTTTATTTATCCCTTAAAATCACCTCATTTTTTCAGAACCATGGGAGTCACTCTGGTTTATCTGTGAGCTTCCAATTTCCCCAAGAGACCTCCCAACTTTGTTCAGGCTCTCTCTGTCTCCAAAGGTAAAAATCCAAAGATTTTGCACAGATGCCAACCACTTCTCCTTCATGACATATCTACCTTAAAGTATGGGATTTTTTTTTAAGTATTTATACCAAGAAGAGGCTGTTTTTAAAACTGAAAACATTTGAAAGAAAAAGTCTTCAAGTTTTTAATTTTATTGTTCACATCCTATGTATTAAGGAACTGAGATGTTTTTAAAATTAATCTTCATTCATCTGTCTAAAGCTTTCAAATATTTTATGACCTAGAACCTCAGAAAAGTGAATGGAGAAGTCAATTTTTTTCAGAGCAAGAGATACAAACCTTAAGTACTCACCTAAGCACACCAGGCCCAAATGACTCAGTGATGAACAGATTATTGAATCTGACAAATGGTGGGCTGGGCCCATTGCACATGAAAGACATTTCTGTACTAAATTATAAAGCAGCAAATACTAAAAACACAAAAGAAAAAGTTCTTTTTTTTGTACTATCATTAGGCAGACCTTCACTAATCTTAACTACACCAAAGAGTTGGATTCAGCACGTACTCAAATCAGCTTTACACACAAAAATTTACATGATCCAAATTGTACCCACAGGATCACACTTGTGGACCAAAACACCAGACTGTATTATCTGAAAGCTGTTCTTCATTCTGTTCTTGTTATTTTTGCAATATGATGGTTTTAGTCATTGGGGTCTTCCAAAGACATCAGCTATCAGGCAAAGATATAACCCAAGAACCAAAAATAAACCAGTTCTGACATAGTTTCTGCCATACACAATGTGGTTTTATAGGTCTACAGTACACTTAAAATTCTCATTTCTTTGGAAGGAGGAAGGGAAACAAAGGCTGAGTAGCATCAATAAGTTGCTGAAGTTTGCTCTTGTGCCTTGTCACTAAACATGAAACGGGATCTGAACCACTGCAGAGGTCACTGTACAAAGACTTCACACAAGATTCCTCCTGCAGAATTCAGCACCGTGTTGGCATTGCTGATGGCATGAAACTAGAACACTATGAATAACACATTACATGCACCAATCAATGTTACACTGTGATGGACTGATGGAAAATAAAAACTCTTCATAAACACCAAGGAAGAACTTCCAAATACAAATATTTTATGCCTATTTATTTATTATCTTTCCTAGATGACAAGCATCAACTGTGACAAAAGTGTAAAGGCAGAATAAATGTTGCTTTATCTTTACCAAATATTTATTATTGCTTTGAAGCATGACTTGCTTCTGTCTTTGCTGGGTTTTCTTCCCCTCCCAATCAGGACATACAACATCTAAATGCCCAATCCTGCTGTAAATAATTTCTAGGCCTCTGTGAATGATTTGGATTTCAAAACTAAGACAAAGTGGTATGTGTAAACATACTTCATCTCATTTTGTCTGAAAGTTCCAAATTCTCTTCCTCTCTTCAGCTTGTCACCTCACCCATCATTTCTTCCAAATACAACCTCTATTACATTGCTCCAGCCCTCAATCTTCCCCAACTCTTATTTTCTAACACCCAAAAGCAACAACCACTCACACATATGTACCTCCCTCAAGCCAAGATCCATCTCAGTCTCACTAGCACTGATAGCTATAGGGAGAAGGTGCTTTCCTACATGATATCTCACCTCAAGCCAGTCAGCACCCACCTCTCTTGGAGGCTTCACAAATCCGCCCAAGGCTCTCCTTCCCTACTGCCCCACAACTCCCATGTACAGCCAGATCACAAACACCCCCTACTAGCTGCAGTGCCTGGAAAAGGAAAAACAAAGGCTGCAAAGGGTCTGGTATCATGATAACAAAAACATCTCTCTATTGCAGGGCCTTGAAACTCTGTTCTTTCTCTGCATGCGGTTCATGTGCAATAGTCAGACCAGGGCCATAGAGTTTGAATCATCACTGAATCAAAAACCACAGGCACATCATATCCTCTTCAAGTTACCACTCCACTTTCTCTTTTCCTCATCTCAAAAAAAGCCCAAACAGTGAGTGTGCTCTTTGCAGACACTTTCTTATAACACTCTTCCCACTTGATTTTCTGGAACTACTACTTACACAAAGTGGTTCTCAAAGACTAATGACTTCTTCATATATTCATTTCTGAATCAACCAACCAACTCGCATCATGACAATCACCAAGGTGGAATTACTATCCCAGTCACCTCAATACAAAAGGCTTTTATTACAATATTCAGGTTCATTATTTACTATCGTCACCATTATATCTTTGCAATGATACCTCTATCTCAGTCACCTGCAAACCCTGTTGGTTTTTCAAGCTGCGATTTCAGATCTACCACTGGTCTTCCCAGCAGCACTCATGAAGCAATCAGCATCTAAAAATACAAATAAAGACTACACAGAAAGCCCACTTTGCTGGCAGGTATACAGCTGAGCTGAGCCTGCCAGAAGGCAAAGGCTGGCTCCTGACTGCTGTCAGTGCCAATTTAAAATATTAACTTTTTACAGTATTAAAGCAATGCTTCTGTAAAACAAGATGCAGTTTGTTCGCATTTTAAGCACTTTATTTTATATCTTTTCTTGCTTCCAACTTCCAAGCAGTTAGGGAAAATAAAAAAATAAGAAAAAAAATCCATCAGTGTGAAGGTACCCATTATGTTACAAAAGGAAAGAGAAATACTGTGTTAGACTGTACAACATTTGTGGAAATGATTGGTAATTTAAATTTGGACTGCCTGCAGAGAAGGGTTCCAACTAGAGAGTGGCCACACTGCATTACCACAAAAGAAACGTTAAGAGTAAAAGAATACTGCAGGGCAGGACTAAAGTTAGTCATTGCCACATGTCGTACACTATTTGGAGACAATTTTAAACTTTTCTTCATGATCCTTATGGTCTGTATTTGCTGACCACTTTTTCTTTAGTCTACCAAAACTAACAAAGTGCTTTGTAAAATTAAGTATTATTTTTCACAGGAATAATGGCCATTCCGACAATCACATTTTCTCATTAGTGAGTGATTCTTAAATGTATTCCCCCTTGCCTTCTTGTAAATAAAATCTTTACAAAGCTGAAGCCAGAAAGATGCTAGATGAGCTTTGCACCATTCTTGCTCTCATTAAATTTCTGGTATGGGAAAGGTCAGCAACTAATTCCCTTCAGACTACAGACTGAGACAAATCCAAAAACTTAAACAAAAAGCAGTACTAAAAGCCAATAAATGAACCAGAATCATCTTATTGTGTAACAGCTTTCCTAAATACCTCCATGTTCTTATCACTCTGACCTCCATCCTTACCCAAGGATGTTAGATCTGTTAGACTCAAAACTTGGTTACTATTTGGTGTACTGAAATGGCAAGATCTTCAGAAAAAAAAAACAACCAACTTTATTCTGTTCTTGCACAGCATGCAATACACTGGATGCCTTGAGCCTAACTGGAGTCTATAGGTACTCCAAAGGTTTAGTTACTTCACACTGCATCAAACACCTTGATCAGAACCAAACCCAGGGATTTTCAAATTAAACAGAAAGTTTTTCTTACTGTCATGTGACAGTTTGAGTCACAGTAGAAGAAAATCCATCAGCATCTACCAGGGGCTGTTGCCACTGGCTGCAAGAGCCAGAGGACATGGGAGAACTGGGGAACTGTTGGTTGCAGCAGACTGAAATGTTGGGATAGCCCCCTAAAAGCCTGACCCGATTTCTCTCCAAACAAACATCCCATCTCCTCCAGCACAGCAACATTAGTTTCTCCATGCACTGCAGTTCTCACTGTGCCCTGGGGACTGTCCCCATGGGACAGGAGCAGGAGGAAGGGACCAGTGCAACGAGCAATACTCTGCACTGCTCCTGGGCAAGTGCCAGGGGAGGGCCATTGGTGGCCAGAGGGGAAGGGGACCCGCTGAAGGGTGGCAGAGCAGACTGGGGGGGCTGATGGGTCACCAGTGCCCACAAACACCGGATGGGGATCCCAGCAGACTCACTCATCCTCCATCTCTCATTTGACCTGTTCATGCTGATTAATGAGCTGACAATGAACTCCCTGGGAACAGTTCCCACTTTGACTTTGGCAGTTCAAGGCATTTTGAAATCCAGGATCAGGAGGACCAGGGGATGAGGCTGCAACCCAAGCAGTGAAAATTTAAGCTTGCTTAGGGCTCTAAATCCACATTCTGACATGGGAACAACACTAGAAATTATTCAGAAAAACATATAGCTTGATTCAAACTATATGAATTTTAAAAATAGGTTAAGGAAAACCACATTCCTTTGAGATTTCTTAAGAAATATGTTACACATCCATTTTAATTTTCAGTTTCCTAATATAAATATTTAGCTAAGAAAATAGTGAATATTTGTAGCTCTTACCCTCATCAACATGTTTTAAGGCTAAATTTGTTCTTTTCAGTTTCTAAAAACTACTATTTGGTTTAGAGTTATAAAAAACCTATACTTCTAGGTGGTGTCTTCACTATCCTTTTATATTGCTGCAGTCCAGCAAAGCTATGCCTATATGAAATAAAAATATCCTTAAGTGGCTTTGGACGTACAGACACATCAGCAACACACACAAATACTTTGGCATCTTTGGGAATTTCCCCTGAAGATCAAACTAGAAAACTGACTCAAACCGTATATATTATCCAGAAAGCACTATTTTCACACTACCCTTATTTACATTCTAGAGGGACAAAGCAATAATACAATCTTTTCCCAATGATGTCAATTAAAGTAAGGTTTCAAAAGGATAAAGAAAGATGTTTGCATGTTATGGTGAAACCAAGGCCAAAAACATAAGGCTTGCAAACTTCAAAGTAATTTTGCAGGTAAAAAAACCACTAAACACTAAAAACTACTGAAGAAACAAAACACAAGTAGCTAAAATTATAAAAGGCAGGGGAGGCCAAGAGCTTAAGTATGGAAAAGAAGGGATCCTGAATTGTAGTCCCAGCTCTTCCATCAACTTGCAACACAGCCTCAGATAAAATACTAACCAGTGCCATTTAGAATATCTTTATACTTTATTATTAACACTTCTGTAATTACTGTTTTCCTGGTAAATTCTACCAGTGTCTCAGAGTTTCAGAAGAAAAAAAAACAGCAGAAAGAACTTAACTAAGGTGCAATCTTCATATACAGTCCCTCTATAATTTGTTTGGTATTTTATGCATAATGAGCTCCTTATCTAAGTTTTTTTTTTACAATGAACCAACTCTTGACAGGAAAGCTAAACATATTTACAACATTTGTCTTTTGCTGCACTCTGCTGGAACAACCCATTTTTCCACTGAAAGCAAAACTGTTCCTTATACAATGCAAAAGAGAGAGGCACTAATCCAGAAATCTTATTTCTTGTAAAAAAGAAGCACATATATTGTCAGACCAGAATTCAGACATTTTAATCCATATTTAGTTGGCCTAATAAAGTGGCCTATTTTCAAACAGCATCTGAAACAGTCCTAGATAGAACAGGATTAAAAAGGGCTCCCTACTGCTCAGAATAGAACTGCAACAAACTAAGTGCCTCAATAAGGCTCAGAAAAGCCCCTTGAAACACAGATTGGAAGAGCTTGGACTTACATGTACCGTTTTACTGATGCTTCACCTGACAAACACACTATTTTGAAAATGCAACACATGCACAGAAACCTAACTCCCTCCACTTGATCCTCAATCAAAATACGTAAAGAAATTAAGAGACAACATAGGTCATTACAATATTCACAGAAAACAAGCAAGACTTAGAAATGTCTTTAAGAAAACCTCTCCAATTTACTGGACATTTCGTGAAATGTTGCAATTTATGATCCCACTTGTTTCAATTTAAAAAAAAAATGAACAAACTTACCTGGGCTAGAGAACAGAGCCCAGCTTGTGTTAGCAGTCAGAGCTATTAACTCCCAGGATAATTCATTCTGGTTGAGGATCTGCTCCAGAATCACCGAAACATGCTACACAGATTAAACATGACCTCCTACTGGAAAAATGCACCTGTGATCAAAACAAAGTGTTCTGACCTTCTCTTTTCCTTCCCCTCTCCGCACTCCCCAGAGAGTAAACTCCTTTGCAGCAGCCATAAACTTAAAAAATAAATAAATTTATGAAGGGGAAGTAAATATCACAGATACAACTGAACAAAAATGTCACAGGCTTGTTCCAGGAGTCTTCTGAGGGCAATGAGGAAACGGTTTCACTCTTAGACCTGTCCTGGGAGTTGCAAGCACACATGTTGGCACCAGTCCCAGAACACAAAGCATACTTTTCAGTTTTTACTAATACCTGCTAAAATTGTACCTTGGCATTTTTGCTCGGAAAGAAAATTAAGCAATGACCCTTCTTAATGCTTTGTAATCCACATAAATCTCTTCTTAGGGAAAGGTTTCCACAGACCTTTTTTAATTCTGCAAAATAAAACAGGGTCTCTTATGCAGTCGTTGCCTTTACAGACTGACTTGCTGAGTTAAACCCAGGAACAAATGCAGACAATAAGCAACAAGTCACTCAAACCTTGGCATAAATAGTGATGCAATGATACCAGAGCTCACAGATACAGAATGTATAAACACTGACATAGGAAACAAAGCATGAAAAGTTGTTTACAGAGAACCTACCTACTTCAAAGGTGAAGTACTCAGCTAAAATTGGACAAGTCAACCACTTTCTCTGTAAGTGCACTGCTGGTTTTGCCCTTACCTCTAACATTTTTTGACAAAAATTTTAATAAAATACTTTTCATAAATTAAACCTGGTTTTCGCAAGCACAAATGTATGCACTAGAGAGCAAACATTTATCTTTTCAATAGATGGGTTTCCCACCGAAGCAAAAACCCACATCAACAAGATAAGGATTTGTATCAGTGTGTTTTTCTCCACTCGCCTCTTGCTTTTGCTAAAAATAAAGTCAGTGGTATTACAACAGTAAATATAAATCAGGAGTTATAATTCAAACTGTAACTGTGCCAGTCTGCAATTTTAAACCCATCATGTAACAAGCCATCAGGGAAGAATGGGTGAAGGAACCTTTGGGAAACACCAGGCTCCCCAAAGCAAATAGACAGCTTTTTCAGAACTAGGTAAGGAGAGCAGTGGGTTAGTACTGGGTGGGAATCAAGTCAGACAAATCTGTTGTAAACAAGCTTTCACTATTGTACATCTCAGAAAAAAAAATTAAAGGGAAAAAAAAGGAAAATAGGAAATTAAACAGGATACCTTTGCATATGACAGGGAATTAAAAACATGGAATTCAACTATCTCCAATTATAATCTCTTCACATGGTTTCATACAAAAGAAAAAAAACCAGGAAAAGATAAAATAAAAGGCAAAAATACAATCCAAAAGAGGCTAATAAAATACTAGAGATTCAGTCAACCTGCAAGCTGTTAATAACTTCTGCAGTTTGGAATTTCTGTATACAATTAAAAAACCAAAGAGAAGTGATGCTTAAATTTGTCAGAAAAGACAACTCAACAGATGTTTTAATGAATCATATTCCTTGTGATTCTGATCAAACAATACAGCCTTCTCCCAAAAGAAAGGAAAAGTCTGGAAGATAGCTATTAGTAGCCAACAAGTAAGCTGCTTCATATTTGTTTTCCACAATAAAAATAAAAAAGAAATTTATTGTATCAGATGCTTCTAAAAGCTAAAAGGAATAAATGTAAAAGACCATATTGAAACACAACAGCCTTTTTGAAAATACTTATTTTAAGACAGACTTTCAATTGCCTACTGGAGGGTAACAACTAACACACAATTAAATACTCATTAAGGAGAAATGAAATAAGGAAAAATGCACTAAGTTTACTCTTTCTCCAGCAAAGCATGGAATTTCTCAAAACTCTGAAATCCCTATCAAGTTAAAACAGAGGCAAGTGCTACTGTTTTCTTTAACTTGACAAATCTATTTAGCTAGCAAATATTTAACCACTAGCTAGAGGTTGCTCTTTAAGTACTAAGTAATGAGATGTAATTAAGGTAGCAAAGGCAAAAGGTTACTAATTTAGGGCATTTCTATGGGGTGGTGTTTAAATTATAGGTTTTATACAAAACGCATGGGCCAAAGCACAAGAAAAAAATCCAATTTTAACGGAATGCAGAACAAATTAACATTTTAACATTATAATACTACTCAATTGTATAATGGGATTTTGCTAAGTGTCACAGAACAGAAAATAAAAGTAACACTCCGAGGTATGCTTGTTAACCTCTTCAAGCTAAATATATTACGAGCCTACTGACAGCAGTAAATAGACCCATTGTAACATGAAAGACTCTGAATTCAAAGGCCTTTAATAGGTGTTGCTTTTTCTAAGTAGACTGGCCTTAAGAGTATAAACAATGAACAAGATAAAAATTATGTTATCCATCCCAAATACTTTCAAATTTCCTAAAGGGAAATGGAAGGATTCCTTTAAAAATACCATTTAAAAAAATCCAGTTCCTGTGATATATAATGTCTTTTTCCCCACTTCTCCTTCCCTTATTACAGGAATTTAGCCTGGCAAGTACAGCCTTCAGGAACCATACATATGGTTTTCTAGGGTGACCAAAAGGCTTTCTGGAAAAATAAGGATTACAGTTGTTACAGTCCAACCCTGTCACCTCAATGTTTCAGCATCCTTGGTTGTGCATCCAACAAGGGATTAAATCAAACAAGCACTTAATTTTAAGATATCTAAATAACACCAAGTCTGTATCCATAACAAATTGCCAATATTAAACCAAGAAATTGGCAGCCACAAAACTGTGTCAAAGAACTCAAGGCAAGCAGAATGGGCAGAACATTCTGTTTAATAAAAGCCTTAAAATAATATCTCCATAGTTATGACACTCATCGTTACTGTCTTCTTCCTTCCTGACTTCTGAACCCATTACACCAAATTAACCACCTTTTTTCCTTTTCATCGTGGTTTAAGCTATCCACAATGGAATAATTAAAGGCTTCACAACATAGAAACACCTACTCTGTGGAATTTAAGCACAACTGAAACATAAAATAGACTTGTTGAGATGCCAACTGGCAAGAAGAAACGGGAAAGTTCTTTTTCCTTTTGTTTTTGTCAATTTACAGATTTAACCAACAGTTTAGCTCCAATATAAACTGTACCTTTTATTAAAAAGAACTAAATTGGGAGAATGACCACACAAGTTACATTTTTCCTCAGAGAAGCAGCGGCTGGAGCATCAGCTCTGAGTTGACTGCAAGAAACATACATACAAAGAAACCGATTTTTACTTTCTGTTGATAAAGCATCTATGCCATTTTTCTTTTTTTTCCTTCATGAGTCCACAGTCTACTACTATGCTGCCTCTAGTAAGTAATACCAAGCAGATTCTTAACTGAGCTGATCAGGAGTGTGCAGAGCAGGGAACTGATGATGTGAGGTCTATCCCCACCACTGACATTGGTCTATACAAGTAATTTCGGGCCAGCCATCATCAGTCACTAAATTAAATGTCACACCTGCAAGAGTAGCCAAGAAGAACAGAACAGTAATTTAGATGTTAATTCTCTATATGTTAATGCAAATAAGTAGTTGTATAGACTGATGTAAAATGTTTTTAGCTTAGATTTGCAGACAAAACAGCTTGGTACTGCTGGGTTTACAGTACAGATACAACAGTAACCAAATCCATTTCAATACCTAACTCACATCAAGATCTGCAAGTACTAGATGAGTAAATAGTTTAGGTAATTCGACCATCAAATATTTATTTCCCATGTATTTTTAAGTTTTATTTTGGGGGAAGGGAGATGCTTTCGTTTTGTTTTAAATCAGAGTTTGTCATAAAAGCTACTGAAGTACATGAATTGTGTAGTTCTCCCCCTTAATATTTATTTCTGGTATATTGAACATATAAGTTGACATGAACCCAAGCATTTCATCGAATCCAAGCATCAAAATCTTGTGAAATATTTACTCTGCATGAATTTGAAACCAACATACACTTGCCATCCATCCATCCACAATAGAAAACTGTCATCATTGCACATCAAAGTAATCAGTATCATTTATTGTGAGCTTACAGCAGAAAATGATGCAGTGCAATGTTAATTCAGCTATCTCAAGGCACTGCACCCACGTACACATGGGGAAAACAGGGACAGCAGCCACCCAAAAGCAAAATATTAAAATTACACCACTAGCCACCAAAAATGGTCTTAGCACTGCACGCAGAAATCAACCAAAATGCATAATAATTTAATACTCTCTGCATTCATCATATCTGGACTATTCAATTAAAATGAGAAATTTCAAACAGATCATGTATACAAACTACCAAAGTAACTACCATAACTTCTACCAGATATGCTCACTAGTGCTTAGCTATATGGCTTTTATGCCTCACATGCTTTTGGACTACATAATTACAGGGTTGATATGGAAAACTTTCTAGGGAGCAAAAACTAAGACTGCTTTTCATCCTTCTATGAAGATAGCATCAAATTTTTTTATTCAAGTTTTGATTACACTATTGCATAGCACTTCCTGTCCTGCCTATGGAGTACATTTCTCCCAGTGAAAGAGCCTGTCAGTGATTTAAGCTTCAGCAAGGGTATCTGATAATTCAGAATATCAGATAGGACAATTCTTTCAAAGAAATAAAAACTCATCAGTCTTCCTTTCTTTGGGGAATTGTAGCCAACCAGTTCCATTTTCACTCATTCGAACGCACACAGGTTCTTTCAGTCCCTATAGAAAGCTCTCGTACGTGGTCTGGTGAGCTCATATTAGGAGGAGGATATAAGATCTACCCCTACAAAGGAATGTTATTTCTTCCCCTTCAAAAAGGCATAAGCCAACGAAACAAATGTGCCAGAGAAGACTTATGCTACTTGTGACTTAAACAATTTCCTAACACTGCCTTTATAGACAGACCAGGGGGTATAACCTGCCCATACCCCTGAGGAACGAATCAAAGTTAGGGGAATCCTCCACCAGGTCCCACTGGTGCCACAGGTGGCAACCACACCCCAAATGGAAGGGAGGAAAAAAAATTTAAAAAAAAAAAAAATCACACATCTGATCCTTTACTGATTTGAATGGAGCAATGGGTGTTCAAAGCTGGCTATTCAGAGCTTCAAGAGGAGAAATTCAGTGGATGGGGCTGTAGAACACAGCACAGCGTAGCTGGAACCCTTCTTTGTGAAAAATGTGACTGGCCAGACTGAAGGCTGTCCAGCAGAGCCCAGCTGAGGCCCTTTCTGCCACATCTACACACACAAGGGCATTTTACTTCCAACCTCTTTCTCCTGTGATGGCTGCAGAGTTTCCAGCTTCTCCATGTGTCTATCTCCCTCCACAAAAAACCCTTACAGAAGATAAGAACAGTATTACCCATTTCTCCCACAAACTGACTAACCTTAAGCGAAGACTGTCCCACAGTAGAGCAAGTAATTGCTACCACAGACCAAAATCAGAAGAGCTATGCCAGCAATCCTAATATATGCTTCCCAAGCACAGCTAACTACTTTCATACATTTTTGGAATACATCTTCTAATAAAAAGGGGCTTTGATGACATTGTAAGTATTCCACTGTTAAAGTTACACAAGTCTTAAGGAAACAGAAACATAACACTATTTGAACACCAATAAAATAGAGAATTTTAATTATATGTAATAGCCAACAAGCTGCTTTTAGTGGCTATGAAAAAGCTACATTTAGCAGAAACAGCAATAAAACAAGAGTAGTTAAATATAACTCCTCCAAAGAATTGCATATTTATTCAAGCCAAAAAGAGCTAATTTATACTATGGGTGTAGTTCTCACTGACATTATCTGGGGAAAATGACTATTACAGGAGCGGGTGTGATATATAGCCCTTGAGTCATGCATGATAAACCCTAATGGCTTTGCTTTGAGGTAAAAGTCCTTACTAATCAAGTAATGAATCATTCCCAAAATGTCAAGTTCCTGAGGCCATGTGTGTCAGAAGTGCCACTGGAGAGAGAATACTCAATCATTAATGAACACTTCTGAGATTTTTATCAACTGATTAATAAGCAAGGAAAAGAGTTAAGGGGCTTGAACAAAGAGTTAATGGACCTTTAACGACATTCCCTGTGTTTTAGTGAACACAACATATTGAGTTTCATATGCCACTGACTACAAACCACCAACGATCAAAGTGCTCCACACATTGCAAGTGTTAAAATAATGCAAGGAATGGTGTCTGTGCTTTCAAAACACTAGGAAATTATGTATACTTGAAAATAGAAGTGCACATACTTAGTGTGTATTACACCTAGCAAGGCAGCAAATTCCAGGTGAGAAATAAAGAGCCTGCCTTCCTAAATTGGTAGATGGAAATGAGTTATTAAGGAGAGAAATGGGGAGATTATTTTCTTTCTGTAGTATATTAGGTGCTGGACTTGTTGGTATCAACTACCATGGAAGTAAAATTCTCACTCTTAAATACACAGCACTAAAAAGACACCCAGGCACAACTCTGAAGACTAAAATGCATTATGTGTAGTTACATATATATAGACATGTGCACATCTACACAAACACCTGTATCTAGGGAGGGCAGAGGCATTTGGCTTCAATATACTCTTCATCTTTGCATTGAAATCATTATGAAAATATCAGAAGAAATAACTCTAACCGCCCCAAACAAGAAAAGATTACTAATCTAGAGTATTTCCAGCTCTCTTGAACAAAGAGAACCTGACCATAGAAAAGTCAGTCCAATCACGTGAGTGCAACCGAGTTCCAGAAATAACTGACTCAAAAATCAAATGGAATGGTATAATTTGATAGCTGAGGGAATCCTATTCTGAGAGCAGGGAAAAAGAGGAAACAAACAGAGGCAAAGAGGGGAGATTTGAAATGAAGCACAAATGCAGTGAGAAGATCCAAATCTCTTGCTGAACAGAGACAGAACCTTCCAGTTAGAGTGGTTCTCTTTTCTACACAGTTGTGCTCTCCACACTAACAGGAAAATGCATGTACACATGCACACTTAAAAATTCCTTCACAGAATTTAATTATAATGTCCTGTAAGTATCAAATACACATACCTTCAGTAATGAGGAAATTCAGTATCAGCAGCTAGACAAAGTTGAAAGAGCTGTCACCAGTTTGAGTCAACTGGACTCCGAGCAGGAGAGACCAAACCTAGAGCACATGCCCAGAGACCAACAGAGAGCATTTAAAATACTGCTTGTCATAGCCCCCAACAGCACAACAAAAAGCTGAGCTGCAGAGACAGGTGCAGACAATTAGAGACCTGCTCCACACCAGCTGAAAGCCATCAGATCACCTCCACCTGGGAGCCACGTAACTGTATTAGTGCAGTGCTATGAAGAAGGTGGCTTAGTATGGTTTTTTGTTCAGCTTTGACACAGTGCAAAGCTTCCAGGTGACATCACATGCACATGTAGCTGATGTTGACCACAGGCAAAGCAGATGCACGACAATATGACCAGGCATGAAGGCAAACCCTTAAACACTGGGCCAGAACCCCATGCTTTACAACCAGGATCTCTGCAATAACAGTGACGAAAATCAGCTAATGATCGGTTCCAAAAAGTGATCAGAAGTGTTAAGACAAGGAGGACACAACATGCTAACACTTAGATATTTGTCAACTGTTAATTGAAATATTGGTTTTCATATGAAATGCTAGAATTTCAAAGAGGAAATCATACAATTCAGATGATACAACTGAGAATCAAATCATTATCTCAATTGTGGAATGATTTCCCCCAAAACTAGTTTTGCCTGACAGCGTCAAATACTATAAAATGGACAGGAACCAGAATATAGTATAATTTTAATACATAAAATACTGCTTGACAAGGTTTCAACACTCTTGCTTAATCACAAACCACAACAAAAGAGAGACATAACATGCATGACCAGCAACACTAGGCTAAAAATTCCTCACAAACGTCTTGTTAAGTAAGATGTGCTCAAAGAGATTCTAACTAAGTTCCTTTAAGTTCTGTCCAAAATTTAGATTAATTACACATTCTGCTGAAACCTCAAGAAACATAAATATTTAGTGCACTTCCTGTGGTGTCCTAAATTATGTCCAGGGATGAAAAAGATTTGCTTTTTCTCCATACATTTAGTTTTCAAAGTTCAATGTATCATAGCTTTCTCTTGTTGGAGGGTCTTCCAAAAAAAAAAATGAAAAAAGAAAACATTTACTTAACTCTTTAACATCAGCCAAATGTTCTTTGAACTGCAAATCTGATTCTATGTGCTTTAACCATATGTTCCTCTAACTTTTTTCTTTCTTTGAGAAAGATTTGGTTATCTATACATCAGCTTTGAAGACCAGAATAGATCCTGTTACGTGGTACAGCTATTCAGTGTCGCTCTGAAAATGACATGGGATTGAAGGGTTCCAAAAGGATCAAACCAGTTATCAAAAAAAGTTATTCATAGGGCTACTTCAGTATCAATCCTGTGCTGCAACATGAAACTGTGGGCTAGTCCCAAGTTCTTGCCATTGGCATTCATAGCACAACTGCTTAGATTTCATCTCAAACACATAGTCCATCTTTCTGTGTAAATCGGCCTCTGTCAAAGAAATAGCTGTGTAACAAAGTTCACAAAGTTCTGAAAATATGAGAAGCACCTTTCTTCAAAACTTTCATAGGAAACAGAAAGGGAAACTCCTGTGACATTACTAATTAAAAGAACCAATGCATTCACTTAGAGACATTTGACTTCCAAATCCTTCACAAAACTCATCTGTTTCTTCAGAAGTATTTACTGAATGCTGAAAGACCCCCAACTAACATCCAGAGCTGTGCATGAAGGGGTAGCTCACATCATAGACCCCAAGCAAAACAGCTACCCTTACCTGCAGATAAAGCTTTCTCAGTCACTGGCAACAAATTCCTACACTTTAATAATAATAATGGCCAATCTTTGAGAACAAAGATTTGGGAAGGGCTCACCCCACGTTAGCATGTCCTCCGAGCCCACGCAGTGGATGTTTTAGGTGAGGCACAGCGTGCGCAGAACTGGCCCCACCGTTTAAGTCCTAAGGTTCATTTTGCCACAGCCGAGCAAGCTTGGACAGTGACAGTGAAGTCCTTGGAACTATCTACAGGACCCGGTACTAACCGGGGCTGACCCTGCTGAGCATCCGAGATCTGACGGGATGGGATGGCAGGGAGGCTTGAACTGCCGGGGGCAGTCCGTACCGAGACTCGAACTCGCGACCTTGGGAGTCGGAGACTGGAGTGCTCTCCACTACGCCACAGGACCGCCCCCCTACACTTTACTGCCATGTAAAGAATTAAAATGGATCCTCATGATGGAATTGCCTTCTTTATTCTAAATGAGGAGCCATGGTTTCTCTACCAGGAAGAAATTGTGTTTGTTGACCACTTCTAACAGACTGATGCTGAAATGCTAGACTGACTTTCCAGAAGAGAGAACCAATAAGGGAAGTTCCACTGCAAAAAAACAAAAAACAACACTTTAAGAATTGTATTATTTCCTACTACCTGTAAAGAGCAACTTATGAGCACCTCTTGAAATCTGAAAGACTACTTGCTTGAATATTATTTCCCTTGTTTCAAGAAGAGTTTTAAGAGCAAAAATTCAGAACTCATGAGACACAAGACCAAGAAAAGTCAAGATAAATACAACCCATATACTAAAGATAGTAAAATTATCTGGACAACCTCTACTTGTTTACTGAACAAGATCTATAAAACACATTGAAAGCCACTTTATTACTGCTTACAGCCAAGTATTTCTGAAAGACAGGTTACTCAATAATAATATAAATAAGATAAACATGACTGAATTAGAAGAAAATAAAGTGAATAAACTTTCAGCATCAATTAGTTCTTGAAGTTCTGGTTAAAAACCATGTTGGATCCTCTCACCAATGGAAGATGGTCTCAAACTCATAATGTACCTTAAAGAAAGAAAAACTAAAATGTATCACTGATCAAAAATAAAGACTCACTGTTGTGAAACAGATACTTCTTAAGCCTAAATGTCTGAGGTTATGCAACTGTGCTGATCATTTATGTCAGACTTGTTTGGTCAATCCACCTAGTAATTGTCATTTCCACACAGAATTTTACAGTATCGTGAGGAGCTATAAATCATTCAGTTCCACTAAGAGTATTTCTCCTGAGACAGAAGCATCATCCTCCTTGTCTGGGGTGGTGGCTGCTGCCAGTCAGCACTGACTCCCTGCCCTGACCAAGCACAAACAAACAATAGTCAGAGGGGTGCAGGGCCAAGGGCAAAAGTTAAGATGTCACTATTAGAAAGCACAGGGAGGAGATAAAGAAGTGTCAGAACATGGAGAACCCTGAGATACTGTGCAATAGTGGCATCAAAGAATAGGAAGGGAACTATGGTTAGTACATAGGATGAACTGTGGGGACACAGGGCAAATCTGTATTACAATAAAAGGTAGAATAAGTAATAAAAGCATGAAGCAATGCAATTGCTTTGTCATTACATTCTTTTTTGTAAACTTGAACTGTTCAATCTTGTCTCAGATATGTGTTTTAAATATTTAAAATTGGTTAAAGAACAGTTAGTGCCTTAGGAGAACTCCACCTCCCATTTCAAATTTGTGCTTCCTCCTCTCTCCCTAAAAGAATGTGACTGTGGGTAGGCTTTTAAACATGTCCACAGGATTAAACACAACCAGACACAGCTAGTATTGCTTACATTCATTAGGATAAAATCCATGTGGGTTGAAATAAGAAATTGAGGCATCTCATTTTTATGACACTTATTAATTCCAGCTTGTACCTGGAAATCCACGTAATGTTTGCCAGGAGTCAATGCATGAAAATTACAATTTCAGGGCAAGAACCTGCAGCTACTGCCAAACTATGATTTTTTTTTCCTAATATGACAGAAAACACATTGTAGACATAAAAGATCATTAAACTAAACTTTCAAGCAATAACATGTCTCTAGTAGGGGAGGATTATATAAAGTACATGCTATTTACAACAGCTACCATAAAATTTGCTGCAGTCTCATTTCATATTTGAAGTCCTTTAAACTTACATGCAATCTCAACTACCATTCAATTATTTTAAGTTTATCAATTAAAAACACTTCTTAGAACAAGTGGTAGCAGCATGTCCAGCTGGACTGCTAAATTTTTTAACCAGAGATCAACAAATTCACAGGCACACAAATAGCATATATTGCAGATATATTTTACCATGATTTTCATAGCACTTTTCTACAAATCATTCTTAAAGATCACAAGAATAGCATTTCCTTTTTCTAATATACAAGACTATAGATATAGTAGTATATAACAGCTTTTATTCTCCTTTCAGAATGGAACACCTGAGGTCCCTATTTCTTAACTATTGCTAATACTCACTCCAATCCAGTTAGATCTATAATATTACTAAAGACAAATTCCAAAAGAAAAGATTAAACAGGACCATAAAACCAAAAGCAAGCTGTTCATCATTGCACAAACTAACACCTGCTTATACATTTCTTCATTATTGTCAAGATGAAATGTAAGGCTAAAGTGTCCTTATAATAAACCCATCAGTAATTTTATTGTAGTACTAAATGCAGCCTGCCTTGGTGGTAGTGTACAAGGATTAATGCAAAACACTTGTTCATAAATAAAAATGATTTTTACCAGAGAATCATATGCAGCTTGATAATTTTCTCTTGTTTGGCAACTCTAACTTTGACATGTGTTGTGCATTTACCTACATATTATACAAACACAACTGTTAGTTGAAGTTGAAAATCTGAAAAATAACATTTACCACTTTAGTTGTAAAATGCAAATCAGCTCAGCAATGTGTAACAATTTGCAAGTGGGAAAAGAAACCACACAGAATAAGATTAAAGTATGAATTTGTCACACCTATAGGCAATGAAATTAGATGAGATGAATATTCAGTATTTGATTTGTATTTAAAAGGTTGTTCATACAAAGGTCATACATCTGCTCTGTAACTGTTCTGATGGAAGGAAATACAGGAAGCAGTAAGAGGCAACTTTATATCCCTGTGGATTTGGAGAGGTTATAACATTATAGTTTCAATTAAAAAAATCCTAAGATATAATAGTTATTCCATTAAGAATGTAATTCATACAGTGCCCAAGTCCTGGAGAGTCTGTGTTAAAAAGACTAATAAAATTGCATACTCAAGCTAACTGGAAATTCCTTTCTACTTTAGATGAAAAGGTTTGGAATGCACTATAAAACCAAAACACAGATTTCACTTCTCCCTACAAAACCCAATGTAAAAGGTAACAAAACCTTGCTTTACACATAACAATTAATTTAGTGAAAAATGAGGGGATAAAACAAGGCAAATTTTTCTTTTCTCATTATAAAAATATTTAACATAAGGGAGGAGATGAGATTCTGAGACAATTATATGAGAATAAAAATCATATTTATTTGAATGTCGAAAAGCCTACATGCTTAAAAGAATTTTTGGAGTGAGACTTCATCCTGTTCATATTTAACCAGCCTCATTATTCCTCTTCAGAAAACACATTTGCCATATTTTGAATACCTCAGCTATTTGTATTAGACATACTTGTTCAAATAAAGACAGAATATGATACTGAATTAAAGAAAACAAGGTCTTTTCTAATATAGCAGATGCATCATTGAACCATTTTATTTCACCCCTACAGCAGAGTCAGTATTAAATCCTACCCCAGCTCTCACTTTCCAAACACATGAAGCAGTGGGGTCTCTGTGGCAATCATTATTTTACTACATTTTGTTTGTACTAACAATAACAACATTCTTCGTTGGAGGGGAATTCCCACAAAACAAAAGAAATTACAAGGGATATCTACCAAGAAAAACGTAAGCTTGCCTAAAACAAAGTTTTGAAAAGATGTAAGCATTTGTTCTCTTAAATCTTTTTCCTCATTCCCCTTTCAACTGTACTAATTCCAATTCAAAAAGCTCACAACAGTAATGCCAAAAAAAGCACCCCTCTAATGCTGGTTTGAAGGATCTCATAAAATAAGCTTCTGCAATATCTATATATTTCAACAACCTGATTTTTGCCATATTCTCAGAATGTATCTTTCAAATCAACTGTATAAGAAAATTGTCAAGCACATCCCAGTTGCTTTTAAGTTTAGAGGCAAAAGTTCTACACAGTGAAAACAGACTCAAGAGACTCATTCATGTTAATCTTCCAGGCCTATTCAGTCCTGCCATTTCAAAGTGTTAAAGAACAACCCATCTATCACAACAATAGCTACTACTTCTGAAAGCAACCAGAAAACCCCCCACTTTCAAACTTAAACCATCTTACATTAAATCATTCACAGTCAAGACTGAAATAAAGGCAAATCTGACTCATGTATAAGTATACATGGACAGGCAGCTTTCTCCAATTTAAAGAAACGTTTTCTTAGACAAAACAGTGAGGGGCAATACTTTTTTCTTTGTAGCTTTGGGTTTTAGTTGTGATATACAACTTTGCATAAAGGTGTTCTTCCTGGCAATGAATTTAATTGTGACTCAGCTTCTCAAACAAGGCATTTTAGAATGTAAAATCAGATCCTCCAACAGAAAAGCGAAAAACACATAAAATAATTTCTTAACAAAGGGGACACATCAAGATAAAGTGTTGTTCTAAAGCAATGCAGAGCTGAGGCAGGAAAAGGAAGAAAAATTGGTTTATTCTTTACTCAGTATGGGGATGGTTCAGGGATGATTTTTTTTTAAAACACTGTTCTTCTACAGCTATCACATTCTGAAAGGATTAGAACATAAAATCCCCATAGGAAGAACATGGTCAGTCTCAGACAATTTTGTTGTGAATGTTACACCAGCCAAACCATTCCACCAGTTTACAGTGTACCATAAAATATTTACACAAGCTATGAACTATAAAATATTTTCACATGAACTATAAAATATTTACACTATCAACATCAGTTAGGAAAGAATGATGTGCTGTCAAGCTGGTGTGACCCAGCAGTAAAGATTTTGTGGTCACAGATTAAATAAAACTATTGCAAATCATCTGGAAAGTTACAGGGACTATTAGGTTAAACAAATTATTGCTTCCTGGTCTCTTGGATGGTAAATGTAACCAGGAAAGCATAGCTTATATGCTTTAAGCTGGGTTTTACCAACAAGATAAAAAAGGTTAGGCTCGTAATCAAACTGTACTGACCTCTCTGAATGTCCCTTCTAACAAGGTGTCCAGATGTTGAAGAGGAGCAGGAGTTTTGTCCTTGAAGCGGGTCAGCAGCCGCCGCTCAATAGCTCGGAACTGCACAGCCCTTTCAGACAACAACTCCCGAAATTTTTCAGCATTCAAACGCAGCTGCAATTTAAGGGTTTTCAAGAATTCACATTAAGGGTCATAGACATTATGTATGCACATTCCAAATGAAATGGCGGAAGGATAGTAAAACTTTTCAGACAGAGCATATTATTCAAATATGATGCCAATTACACCAGTTTTGCATTTTCCACTAAAATATAACTGATTAAAGATGAGTCTTTTGGAAAGCTGAGATACATCTGCACACCTGACACAATATAACTAGCAGAGGAAACATCAAGACACTCAGCCTTCCACATGTAAGTAAAAACGCCTGAAAACGAGCAGAAATTTCTTAAATTTAGAAATCACATTATATTTAAAAATAAGTACACTTATCTTTACATCAGTACATGACTATGAAGAACAAAAAAACCACTGTGCAGCTTTTCTAGGAGAAGTAGTAAAAAAAGGGACATCTCAGCTAACATCTCCCAGCTTGCCAAAAAAGAGTGGGTTGAAACTAACAGGGATGGGAGCATAAGGACCCCCTTTATAGATCATTTAATTATTGTAAAACTTCAGAAATTTCACAATAGCCAGCTGTGACATAATGAGATCCTAAATTAGCATTACAGCAATAACACCTGTTTCAAACCTCAGTGTATTTAGGCTTCATTAGATTGTATCACAAGCTTATGCTTGCAGTCACTTAAAAAAACACAAACATTTTGACTGGCAAATTAGTTGCATAACTATTCGTGAGCTTGAGAGATGGACCAGGATGTAGTCTGACTCCTTAAAAAAAACCCAGAAAATTCCAACTACAACTTCCACCTTTCTGTGTGGCAATGGTTCTGTGTCACAGAAAATTTGGCAGTGTAGCAAATATCCAATAGCATTTCTCATTCTTACATACAGATGTTGCTGCTTTTGCCAAATACATGAGTTTAATAGAAGTTTTCAAATAGCTATTCCCCTTATTTACTGGAAAGGTGTGGGGGAAAGAATGCATATATTTTATTTTATTAGCTGTTTCTACAAGCTAACTGAACTACATGAGATTTTTCATTGTCATCTGCATGGCCAAGCAGGAAAAAGTAATTACATTTCTTTTATATTTGGTTTGGTAAACTTCCCTTGAGCCTTCACCTACAGGGGCAGTTTTCTTAGACACTGAAGGGACTTTCCATATAATTACCAGGATGATTCAGCAGGGAAAAAGTACTCATGGGTTTGTTGTTACAGAAGAGCAAAACAGCCTAAAACTAAGAGCAAATTCTGAAAGAATTTTACCATTAACATGATGTTAATGAATGAAGAATCCATGGCTCCTGTACAGGCATTGAACAGAAGGGTAAATACTGGTTCCTTAATTAGCATCATTTGCAGACTGCAGACAGGCTACATGTGCTCTGCTAATTGCACGGGCTGTTCCAGAGGCATACTCCATACATTAAAAATTAAATATGGCATTTTGTCCAGAACTATCTTAGATATAGTTTTCTATTTCCTGAAAGCCAAATGTCTGTGATAGCTACAGTTACAATGTGTTTAATCATTGTACTAACATACAATTTTAAAGCAGCAGAACATTAACTACTTGCATATTATGTAACCTACCTCAAAATGTCGATCAATTAGTTCAAAATATTCTTGCAGGGGAATTGAACCAGAAAAGGTACAAGCAAAATCTTTGCAGTTTTGCTTCTTGAAATGTTCTTCGAGTCGGTGTGTGAGCTCTTTTGTTATCAGCCAAAGGTCTTCCAGCTGATCGCTCTGGATCCTGTATCGTTCTTTGGGTACAAGAACAAACACAAGACTAATAAACACACATTTAAGCCCCAAGCATCCACTACACAACACAGTTTAGATAACACACTAGTTGAACTTGCTAATTCCATCCTACGTCTGCATGAGATTTTCTTAAGACATGCACAATCACCAGTGTTAAAGAAATATCTGTATTTTATTGATGTCAGTCCTAAATACTATCCCTTTTATCCTAATTTAACAGGCAATTTTGTAGCACAAGACACTAACTTCAGAGTATGGGTCTGTTCATGAAGGAAAAAAAGCTATGAAGAACTACCACAATGAGGAAATGAGAATTACCAGAAGATATTAAGTCATAGCAACAGACTGTGTGCAACTCTCTGCCATATCAACCTTAAAGCTTCTCTCAGGGCTGGAGGCAAACTGAGGTTCAGTTCACTTTGGACCATGACTGAGGCACAGCACCTTAAGCATCTGATAGTAACAAACCATATGGCAACATGTGGTGGTAACAAACCACCTCCAGTCCTCCTCAAATCTTGAACATCTGTGGGAAACAGTTCTTGAGATCTTAAATACACTCAATACTATTTTTATTACATCTCCACTTCCTGGGATAACTTCTAGTAGGAAAAGTATTACTCCAATGAGTCACAGGCAACAATATTCAGCTTTGACAGTGCTGTGCTTAACTCTAGATATAGCCCATACTAGTAGAAGGTGATTCTTATTCATCATGGCTTTGTAAAAATGCCTTAATGTAGGAATTAAAGTGTTCATAAAAACTGAAGTAAAAACCCAAATCCTGTTAGCTACTGTTATCTGTCCCAGAAAAGTCATTTAACTTATCAGATTTCAGTGAATTTCAAAGTACCAGGCCAGAGAAGTGAGATTTTATTTCTAGTCCACATCTGTATAATCCTCTCTTCAGGTTCCAGGAAGTCAGAATTAACTAAATGTTGACAGGAAAACATCATGGAAAATCACAGAGGCCTTTTAATTATTTTTCTTATTTTCTTTCAGACAAAACATCTTTTCATTACACATCTGCCAATATTTTATTAAAAAGGATAGAAATGCAGCTATGAGGATTTGATACAAAATAGTTCTCCTTTTGGCCCATGTTAACAAGGTCCACAGTAAATAAAATTAATCAGAATTCTTGAATGTACTTGAATGCACTTATTTAAAATTTTCTCAACATTAGTAATTCAAGATTGTTTGACATTACCACTGGCATCATTCCCAGGATACGCATTTCATTGAATACAGAATGACAAACTCTGTTTACAGTGTAACAGGAAAGAAGCAAGTTTTATTTAAAAACATGCTTGTTAAAGAAAAGAACACCATCTGCTAAAGATAACTTTCGACCTAATATCCATTTTTTAAACACTCACAATGTAATGGCTGGACCTACTTGGATGCATCATCATACTCTGCCCTAAGTGATTCTTCCTTGAGGGAAATTAGCTCAGATGTTTCCAGGCCAAATCAACAGTCATTCCATTTATAATTGACATATCTAATACATTAATGGTTTAAAATGGACAAAACTAATTTCCTCCAAAATGCACATTTAGTTTCCATACATTGTTGGTCAATACAAACACAATCTAATTTCACCATGGCCTGAGTAGAGAACATTGCAACCATTTGCTTTACATGATCTTCCAGCTTTCAAAAAAGACAAATTAGATTTAGAAACAGTAATAAAAAAATGAGAATCTGCAGTTGTACTAAACACACGCTTTAAACAGAAATACAGTGAAAAAAAATAACTCTGCTTCTGTTCATCTCACACTTTTATGATGGTTAAGCAACTCAAATTAACTTTTTGTTAAAATAAGCTCCACTACAGAAGATTCCAAAAGATTTTCAGGAAATTCTCAATCAGAAAGGCAGTAAACTGAGGAGCACAAATAAGTTAGCCAGGTTACAAAGTCTTCTAACACTTCAACAGGTTGCCCAACTAGCACAACCCACATTAAGCAGGTTATCTGAAGGAGGTCTAGAAGACACAGTTCACCTCCCAGCGAGGAAGCCTCACATCAGCAGGAGGAAACCCAGCCACAGTCAGAACTCAAGCCTGCTTTACTCTTTGACTAAAAGACAGGTTTAAAAAATTCCCCTCAAGTAAAACCTTAAAGCCTCAATCTATCTGAGGCAAGCTACTTTTAGAAATGTATTTTCTGTCAACATGTACTTCAGGCTGGGTTTCCTTGCAGGAGTCTTGTCAGGCCAAAGTAACATATTCGATTACTACACTGTTCAAAATGGATTAACTATACAATTAAAAACAAATGTGAAAACAGATGTCATTCCTGATTGCAGCTTCAGCAGTGAAACCCAGCTGAGCCTGGAGACCCACATTTCTACATGCAGCTCTTCCCATTCAGAACCCAAGGTCCCTTTAATAAAGGATATGGGAAAAGAGGTGAAGATAAACTTCTTTCATGAAAAACCAGAAATAAGGCTTGATCTTAAAAACTTCTTTTACTTTTCTGAAACACCATTAATTCTAGTCAATATATTTATCTATACAGACAATTCTCTTTTTGAAGAACATTTCCACAGTGATAACGTTGCATAAAGCACTTGCACAAAGTGTAAGCTCAGTGCTAATTTACGCAGCAGAACAAGGACCTAACAAATAATACATAATTTCATCTACATTCCACAATCATTTTAGCAGCATGACATTCTACCAAATGAGCCCTTGTATTATGGATAGCCTCTGCTCATAAAAACACTCTGAATTATGTTTGAGCATCAGACTTCTTACAAGTAACTTTTTAGTAAATCAGTTTTACTCAGGTAACATTTCAAATCAGCAAGTTCCCCCTAAGAACTTCCTAATCAATCCAATGCATAAAGTCTGCTGAGAACAGGCTGTTAACATAGAAGGTGGCATCATACTACTCATCTGTTTTCTAAACTTAGTATTCCTAGACACAAAAAAATGAGAAGTCACACTAAGAGAAACAGATATTTTGAACCTCCTCTGTACAGTGAGCTTCACAAGTAAAGCAGTGTGGGAAAGTTTATTGTAAGACTGCAAGCGTCATTCCTAGCCAGTGAATAAACAAACCTGAGAGGAAAAGATTGAGGATTGGGGTGGGTGAGTGTGAGATTAAAAGTTATAGCCTTACTAGAAACTAAAATACATTCATTACATAGACACAAATTTGTCCTTACACAGCATCAGATTTAGCAAGTATGGAAAACAAAATTCAAATCAAAGATTTAAACTGTAAACCAGAAAAAGTTATCTATAATCCTTTAAGTTCTTTAATTTTAGAAACTGTTGTGTCTAGGAAATTGTATGTCTAGTTCTTTAAAAGTGTTTTAAGATCTACTGTTTAAAAAAACTATTAAAAACTAGCAATAAGGCAGCATGTAAATTATGCATACAAAACCTTATATAAATGGATTTGAACCTTAGAAATTTAAAGCTTGGTACAATCCAAGTTACTCTGCAGATGGTTTCTGTTGTTAACACATTTGATTACATTAGAAAAGGTATTATCTCATAGTTCCCAGCTAAGGCCACCAATATTTATATGGTCCATCATGAACATAGATTTTTGAAAACAGTAAGACAGACCATCTTTGTGTCAAAAAAACTTCACATCCACAAGCTGGATTGTGATTTCTCACTCAGAACAGTTTACACAAAGCTCTCACACAGTGTTCCAGCTGAACTCTCTGCAGTGTGCAATAGGTGTTCTAGCTTTTCATTTTGTTGTCTGCTGTATTAAAGGAAGACTTTGTGCTCTGCTGGCATGGAAAATGCTAAACACAATTGAAGTGATTTGATTCCAATGCACATGCCAAGAAATAGTCCTGCAAGTTGAGCAGTTGCACAGAGCAAGACCATAAACTCTCCAAAATGAAGGGAGCCTCTCTCTTTCAAAGAGCACAAACTCACAGGTGGCTGAAACATGACTGAAGTCACAAACTGCTCCATACAAGGGACACTGGACCAGGTAACAGCATATCTGCAGGCATGGGATGTAAACATGACAGGAAGGATCTTGGATCCATAATCCTGTACTTACAAAGATATGACAAGAGACAGGCATGTACTTATATAGAGAGAAGTAAGGAGGGTCTGATGCCTCATTTAAGTCAAGGATTACTGAAAGTCAGTGGAAAGTCAGACACCTGTTTTTTAATTCCTTTCAAACAATTCAGTAGGTGACTAATTCCAAACCCAAGTGTTGCAATTCCTTTGGGAAAAGAGGAAGTGTTTTCATTATTATAATGACAGTATTAATTTATGAATAAAAAATTGCTAAAATTTGAAGAAAATTCCATTTCTTCAAAGAACTGTAACTTACTATATTTTGAGTATGACTTTTTGTTTTGCTAATAAATTTTGTACCTTCCCTAGTAACATAATTATGTGTATGAGAGGGGATAAGAAATGGTCACTGAATACTTGAAAACTTCTGTGTTTCCTGTCTTCTTTGTATGACCCACATTCTCAGTTTGTACATATAGTAACTGATGATAAGGCCTTTGTTTACATTAATACTAATAGCACTTACGTGATGTTTTTGAAGCAAGAAGAGTGGTTTTTGAACCAGTTAAAAATTGAAATCCAAGAGCATTTGCCTGGTCACCCTCAGACGGATCAACAAAGTCTGAAAAAGAAAGTTAAATACAGTTTTCTGTAATTTGACACTCGTATTGAACAAACCTCAATGCATAGCCAGGACTATGTCAACCTCTGCACAAGCAAATGAATGAGAATGTTTCCCTTCTTAGGGTTCAAAAGTAATGAATATCAGCAGTAGTTTGGTACACCGTGCCTTCATTCACAGGTGGAAGTTGAGCCACACACTGCTGTTCTTCCCCAGCCTGAAAACAAAAGGTAGGTTTCTCAGAGGTTCAGTCTGTACCACCTAAAATGAATCGTGATTAGTGAAGAGCCCAAAGACTCCCTCCTCCTACCATATGCAAGATCATCTTTAATTCAGATATTTATCCAAAAAGTATGCAGAAATTATCATGAAAATGTTTAGGCATGCTCTCTCCTCAGCTTTCATAGAGGAAAACAAATATCTAGGTTGCTAAAACCAGTTAGTCTACCAAGTCCATGCAAGTCCACCTTTCTTCTCATTCCATGTAGTGGATAACAGCAATTTAAAAGGTTTAATTTTAGAATACCGTATTTGAGAAACTACTCTATGTCACTTCTACTCCCAAACCTCTCCTAAAAATAAGGCAAAACAAGAAGATGAGATACAATTTTTATTGCATACACCAATAACTCAAAGTTAATTCTCAGATCACATCATAAAATGCATACTTTTGTTTTTAACGCTGTAAATGGAATGAACAGAAATCAGAATCAGAACATTTTAATGCCCTCTTAGTCCAATGGTTTGTGCTGTATTTTCCAGAATGCATCCCTAGGTTAAAAATAAAATACAATGTACTACTCTGAAAGCATTATTGCTTAGCCATAATGGAAGCCTATTATGAAAACCTCAAAATGTAGACATTTGAAGAAAAAGTTCTCTGTTTCAAGTACTACACAGCACACTCGTTTGAGAGAAAAGTTGTATTTACCCTTCAGGTGAAGAGAATCATGCAACCAAAAAGAACAAACCAAGCCTTCTCCACTGCTCTCAGACAAATGCACTATATGAGCTTCTCAAAGAGAGAGAAGCAGCCCCACCTTAAAAATACTGTATTAAACTTGTTGGCCCACATCTCTAAGAAAACTGCTCCAGAACCTAAGCCCTCTGAAGTTCAGGAACTTAATCACTGCCAGACTGAAGTTATTCACAATCATTTTATAAACCCTGTTTATTCATTTCTTTTTGTGTTAATATGATCATCTGGATCCATGATACAGCCACAAAATATTTACTGATGTCAACAGCATTCTCTATTTTTTTGCCTGTGTTTTATTAAGATAAATGAGTCACTTTCTTTTAATTCTCTTCTTCAATTCCCTAGATAACATTCATAGCCTTTTTCTGCACTTCCGAGTTTGAATTAATCCTTATTTAATGTCACCAACCATCACTCAGTGTGCTAGGGCCCAGTAACATGATATTAGTTTCCTGCATGGAACCATTTTGTCTAATACACCCTCAATTCTTATTTGTTTCCTTATGATCACACCACATTATATCACAGAGTATTCCTGTAGTAACTTCCACTTCCTCTCTCTTCCAAATTATGAGCACATAATTACAGCAGAAATTATTTTCATAACATTACATATTATAGTACTCAATTTCATTCTTCCTTTCCCAGTCCTAAATGGTCCCTAATTTCTTCTTCACAGTGTAACACAAAAGAGAAGCCTAACCCTATCCCTAACCGTAAGCGTAACTCTAAGAGTAAGCCTAACCCAGGAGTCGGGAGTGGAGAGAGGAGGGGGTCTGGCAGAATAGAGAGAACTAGGCCAGCCCTTTGTGGGCTGACACCTTTCCTCTTCCATTCCTTTTGGAAGAGGAATCTTCGTCCGTCTTCAACTCTTGGCTGAAAAATGGCAATTTCCCAGACCTGCTGGTGCCAAGGATGGACTGAGCTTTGTGTCAAGAGAAAAGGTGGCAGCCTTGGGCTCTGCAGTGCCAATGATGCTGCGTCATCAACATTAAAAAAACACCCTGAATACAAAACATAGCTCAGGTTTTCACATCGGAAAATATTTCTTTGTACAAATCATCTTTGTGGGCCAAAAAGGGTAATGAAATTATTAAATAAGATCAGCTTCAAACTGATATATCAAGAACTTCCTCCCAAGCAACTGTACTCCTTACATGCATTTAGCACTTCTGCTTTGCCCTTTCTTTCCTTTTAAATGAATGCCCATGGTTTCCCCATTACGACACCATTTATGCAATTTCATGTAAAATTACTTTCTGCATACATAAAAATTAGATCTATATCATGAAAAGAAATCTGCAATTTAACCAGAGACAGATATACTATCCCAAGTGGATTATTATTATTGTTATTGAAATATGATGCCACCATTTCATTCAAAATATACGTTCAAAATAGTCTAACGAGCTTTTTTAATTATGTCATCAATTCACATGGACAATCAACTCCTGTTGGGAGCTTCTAACACATTTCCTACTACAGACATATTTTAAAATCTACCTGGAAAAATGGTGAGAAAAGTGACAGGAGCCTTGTTGGTATCAATAGTTAGCTTGTGGTTTGCTGCTTTGGAAGGCTGAGCTGGAAGGCAAACCAGCCGCAAGGGCAGAGTGAAGCCACACTGCGCAACCCTCGGTATTCCTGAAACCAAAGAACACAGATCCATTTGTCATGGCCTATCCTGAATACAGGACACTTCATGCTGCTGTCCTCAGAAAGGTATAACAAGATATTTTGATTATGATTAAGGAAGATGTTAAAACAAAAACTATGTTAAATTCTCTATTTTCGTTAAATTTTCTTCCTAAAGCACGTTTGAATTTGAATACTTTTAATTACCTTTTCAAGGGAACATTTTAATATGAATGGGAAAGCAAGAGTTACTGATTAAATCTACTGCATACTTGTATTTATACCAATTAACACACAATAAAGATTAGATTTTATTTAACACTTGAGACAAACAATTCCACTTTAACATACACAACAGCTGTGTGATTACTCCCGATGCTTCAAAGAGAGAACTGATGCATGACTACTTTCACCAGGAATATCCAAAACTAAATGCTTTTTAAGAACAGATTTACTTTTTTTTTTAATACACTTAAATAACATCTATGCAACCTTCGTATCATCTGTCTGAGGTTTACTGCTTAGTAAAAAGAATGTATCCAATAGGGATTATTGCCCAAATGTATATTAAATTCTATCTTTCAACTCCTTGCATCATAAGAAAAAGAGAACTGTAGAACAAACTGGCTGCTGCCTTGAGTAGTGGGATCTACTATCATATGCCATTTATTCAGAATGGAGCAAGAGAAAAGAGGAATCTTTAACGCTAACATTTAGAAAACACATTTGAATGTGTCAAAAACTTTCTCAGATATTGCTGCCATGTCAGCAATTGCCCGACATGTTCCGTGTGCAAGGCAAAAGTGCGAGTTGTGATGAAACGCAGAGTACTTGCTCTTTTGAGCAGAAAGATCATCGGGGGTTTGAGTATGATTTTTTTTTACAAAGTAGGTACAGGAAAACCTGGTGTAGCAATAATCGACATTTTAGAGACAACAAAATAAGCAACTGTCAGAAAAGTCATGAAACTGATAGCTACAGAGAGGTTATCAGTCATGTGAGCATAGCAGGTTACTAAAAAAAAAAATGGAGCTCCAACATTTAACAGCCATCCAAGCAACTCTTTTTGCCAACAGTCTTGTTTGTTTGCTGCTTTGCAGATGTCTTGCAACGAAAAAATTACTTTTAAGACTCATCTACGGGACAAAATGTTACTAGAAGGCTCAGATTCATCCCTCTAGTTGTCAGTCCATGAGCTCTTCTGGCTGGCTGAGAATGCCTCCAAGTAACTTCTCTGTAGCAGCTTGTGAAATATGAACTCAGAGTAAAACCAGCAGAAAGCTCATTCAAACCAAAGACAGGCCCTCAAACTTGGGGTATTCACAGGTTCCAGGGAAAATTCCAAAGGAATATCTGAAAATAAACCCATGACCTTTCAGAATGATTCATTCAACTGTATCTGCATCATCTGATGGGAAAAGTGTTATGTTCTTGCTGTCAACACAATACAAATATCTTACTATTGAACTAAGATGTGGAACTTAATCACCAGGAAAAAACTAGTGATGAAAGTGGCCAAAAAGACTTTGAAATCTTTTCATATTTAAAACAAGGTATTTTTCTTCTTGTTTCAAAACAGTTTTTCATTTTATGTCTAGTAATACATCTCGCTTCATCTGCAGTTGTGATAGTTTGTGGCATACATAATTTTAGCACTGTAATAAAGAAAAAAAAATGTGGGGGGAGGGGGGGAAGAAAGAAAACCAGATTCTCTTCTAACCTGAAACACAACAGAAATTGTCTATCATCTCATAAAGTACTACTATGTAAAGTCACTTACCTGATAAAATTAATAGTTACATGCCTTGTAGTTACTATTTCACTTCCAAATTCTTCATTAATTCACTTAATAACATTAATGTACATGATAAAAAGCAGTAAAAAAAAGCATTAGGACTCAAATCTCCATGTTAAATATTCAGAGAATTGACACTTTTTCTGGTATTCATGACCCTGAATTTAAGTAGTCCAGTGCACTTCACAGTAATCCAAACAGATTTTGTCCCAGATAATTCTTCAAAATCTACTGTGCTCCACAATATTCTCTTCAGCAGCAGGTTTTCATCTTGAGTAGATAATCCTCAAGAAAACTGCCAAATTTCCCTTTTTAGAACGCTATTCTTTCAAATTATATGCACTAATTTTATTACTGTTTATTTTAATTAATTTTTAAAATACTTTATATAGCAGAAATATGCCACAAGGAAGTAACTATTCTTGCCAAGAGTAGTATCTTATTGAGATGTTTCTAGCATGTATTTCCTGTATGGCAACTCAAGGGCTGCTGAAATATCTGAAAACCAGAAAACAAAGGGAACCACTAACGCAATTATTTATTTTTTACTTCACTTAGCATGCTCAAAAGAGCATAACTCTTGAAAAATAAGACTCAGATATACATACATCTATAATTTCTGTTTAGGAAAACTGAAAAATTGAAGAGACTCTTCCAGTTGATCTCTAAACTCATTACAAGCAATTTTTTTACATTCGCAAAACATGAAGGAATTTGTACTTAATATATATTTTTAAAGTTTGTAAAATATCTCATACTAGCACTGCATCTTTTCAACACACCTACAACTACCCTTCTCTCCTTTTAGTCTATGTATACATTAGCTAACCTCCCAGCCTTGTTTTGTCTTTTAATTGCACCCTTTCCAAGAATCACAGCTACCATGATCACAGCACAGTTTTGTGCTGCTGCTATTCTCAGACAGAAAGCAGACTTTTAGCCTCGGGTAAGATGTTTCCAAGAGGAACTGGAATGAAGAGATGTTGTTACATCCTGCTCAGAGCTATTCAGTCCAAACAGCACAGCACCAGCTACAAATCCTTAATAGTTGTTTCAGTTGCATAAAACAAAGCTATAATTTAGCTGCCTATGTTCTTGCTAAAACTTTTTTAAAAATAGCTAAAAATATGGTAAAGGAAGATCATACAATTGTTCTCAATTTCCATTCTCAGTGCACAAGGCACTTACTACTTTGTAGAATTCCTATGTTACATACAAGAAAGTGCAATACACTTCCCTAAGCAATGTCTTTACTACTTTCTATTTTCTACGTTCACATCTGTCGCTAAACCCACAACAACACCTTCATAGCATCAAACCAATAAGAACTTAGAGAAATAATAGGTAAAATAACAGCTCCCTTCCAAGTCTGCTTTATTCAACATACACTGTCAGACACGAAACTATTCAAAATTTGCATTTTTTCATTCACTTACCTTCAGGATTGAGCTCTACCATATAATCAGCAATGGGACAAAAGGAAAAAAAAGAATGCATGGGTTATTACTCAAATAAGGAAAAAAGGAAATGTAGTAACAGGTTTTTAAAAACTTAAGTCACACTTTTTAAGTAGACAATACATAAAGACATTACACTAGCCAAAAACCAGACATGAGGCTGCATCCATCAATAGTACAATCCCATCCAACTGACTGACTCATAAAGCTTCAGCTGGATGAATCCCACAGAGATAGACTGATTCAGTCACAAATATGGATGTCTTAAAAAAACAAAAAAGGAAAAAGTCTCTGTTCAGACAAAATGAAGTCACAAAGGCACCTAATTTTTGTTTACTAGTATATACACTTAAGGATTTGTCTGCTAAGTAACACTAGGATTTGTATGTAATTGAATTTTCTGAGCTTAATAATTTAAATATATATCCAAAAATTTAGCAGATCTTAATTATGTTACTTTACTTAAAAGTCTTCAAAATTCAACCATCAAAGGCAATTTTTTACAATTTCTTCTTCATTTCTCTAATGGTTACATTTCACATCTGCTTGGTCTTTCCTTTAATTGCATATAAACGATCAAACATACTTAAGATGCCAGATTTCTTTACTGCCCTAGCCAAAAGACTTGCAAAACCCAACCTAACATATAAAATATAAGCACAGGTTTAACTAGTGTTCCCTAAAAGAAATTGTACATTCATTTGTTGGTCTTGCAAAGCAAAATGACAGAAACAAGACCAGCAAAACTAAAACCAAGCTTTCAAAATCAGAGGATCCAAGATGCTCATTAAGTCACCCATACAGTGATCCCACAAAACCTGTCTAAATCCAAAACACTAATTTGGACAGTTAAGAACATACAGCATCTCATTCACGAGGAATATGAAGTCAGAACCACATTACAGAGGGACTGAAGTTGGATAAGCTGTTCATACAGGCTCTCAGTAAAAAGGGAGGAGCATCCTTTCCTCTCCCACCCTCTGCTCGTATCTGCAAGCTGTGTCTAAAGAGAGTAAAATCAACTTCTTTAAAAATATGAGTTGCAGTTTTGTCTAGAAATGAACATTGCAGTCATAGCCCAGCCTAGACTGCCCCCATAAACACAATGTTTCAAGAGTGCAGCAATGTGAAGTATGCTTACATCCAAGTGTCAGAGTTGGATAAGGTGCTCAAGACCACCACCCTTCTTCACAGGAGCCCTACACTCACAGGCATTTCTTTGCTGTCAGCCTACTCCGTTTCTAGGGGCACAGCTGTCTCTGCACAGTGAGCTAAATCAGCAAATCTGGCGGAGAAACAACTGCTGATTGTGTGAGTACAACAGGGGAGGAGGTGCAGGAGCAAAGCCAAGCAGTGAGAAGTGAAGAACTGACAGCCTAAACTGGTTTTTGCAGCATTTAACTTAACATGGAAGCCATGCCTAAATACAGTTTCTCACTAGCCTGACACGTTCAGAGCTGTCTGTAGAAAACTAAGCTAATCAGTTATGGATATCAGGGTAAATTTACATATTCTATCAGTAAGGTCATTAGGGCATTACAAAATAACTGCTTGCTTTCTATCCTTTGGGCTAGTTTATTTGTTTAGATGAGTATGCCCATCTGTTAAAAAGGAAGTGATGAATAATCACTCCCAATGCTTATTCAAATCTCCTCCTCTGTGGACAGGCAGTTATCATCACATCTGTTGGCAGACCAGAAGTCTGAATAGTCATAAAGATGTAACCAGCTTCTCACTCCAAGAGGTGGTCCCTTAAAGAGCAGAACAGAAGCAAATTGATGGTTCAGAGTGGGAAAGCTGGCACAGCTGTTTCCCAAGCAACAAGCTTAGGATTTCACCTCTGTAAGACCCACTACATAACTTAGTGCAACATAAATTATTAACTAAAACTGAAGACTTGATAAACATTGTTTGTTTAATTACCACTGCCTTCAATATACTTCAAAAGAACATTAATAAGAAATATGTAAGGAAAAAGGCCTCAAAAAAAGACAAATCAATTTGAAATCTCCAGTGGCTTACCTGTTGGTATAGTATATGAAACCATACAAGTTCCTTCTAGTTCTGATGGAGAACAAATCCCCTTCAAAAAGACAGACACGACCACAGTTTCAGATGAATCTGGTTCTAAAAACGACACAAAATTAAATCAAGTAATAGAGCATCCAAATGAACACAACATATTTTCTAGGCCTTTGGAAATTATCCTGCTAAATTATGATAGTTGTTTCCATCAATTCAGCTTTATCAGATCACTATGTGCTTTTTTTTTCTTTTTAAATATGTAATTTGTGAAAGGCAAACTAGGGCCTCCAACATAACCAATAAAACAATTCGGCACATTGAATATGGAGAATATAAAAACAAATGCAGTTTTATGTTATGATTTTATTATTTTACAAAGTCATTGGCCAGTTGCTCCTTTCACATGTTGAGAAAGCGTAAGAACTGCCCGTTCAGATGAGACCAGCAATGAGTAAAGCCCAGTTTCAGTAGGGACCATTGCTGCACATTTCAGAGCAGAAATGGTGTGCAGTCCCAACTGAACCAGCAGCCACACTGGCCTGGCCTTGAGCTCCACATGATTTTAAAAGCAATTCCACCTGAAGTCTCACCAACAAAGTTAGAAAAAAGGCTACAATCCTTAAACAGCTGGTACTAAGTTGAGAGCATTTGCTAGACTGTCCCTCAGCAGGCAAACTTTCTGAGCCTGCTTGTAGCTCAGTACTGCCATTTCTACAGAGACAGAATTGTCAGCAAAACAAAACACACCAGCAGAAGTTCTACAGAATAATTTTCTCTTTTTTTTTTTTGCCTCCATGATAAAGCTGCCACCCCACTTCTCCTCACCCTCCACCAATCATACCACAACCAAGGAAGCAACTGCATTCCTTTCTATTCCACCTTCCTCCACCAAGTGGTACCCATAAGATGTGGAGTGCAGGCAAAGCAACCCTGTGATTGCTTGAACTGCTGCATATCTGCAACAGTGCCCATCCTTTCCAATAACCTCCGAAAAAGCAATGCAACACAATTGCTGCAATGGTACTACAGTCATTTACCTAAATCACCAAAGCTGAACTGGTCACAGGTCACTGCCAAGGGAGCTTGAAGACAGACTGCCAGGCTCGGCTTCTGCGCAGTCACTCTGCTCTGGATTGTTATCTAAACCAGGAGACACACAGAGGCATGTAAAGGAAGCAACAAATTCATCTCTGTACAGCAGGAAAAAAGACATAACCAACAAAAAGGTATCAAAAATTTTCAAAGACCAATTCAGCAACAATGTTTCAGAACTTAAAATTTCAAATTCAAAACCAGTATTTTCCTTTCACAATTCTTATTTACAGCCAAAGAAGAAATACAGTAACTTGAAAGGTTACAAAAACCTGAGGGGATTTCTCATTTCTTTGTAAGTTTAACCCAAGACAAAGTGATGCTAAAGTGCTAATCAATATGTTAATATTCTGCAAGTGGTCATGTGCATTAATTCTAATATAAAGAAAAACAAAATGTTGAATCTTTTAGGTGACTAAAGTGGAAAAGACCGAAAAATAATAAAACCTAAGCTAACCAGAGAAATTGCTTCCTTTAACTGCAAAGAGCAACACAGTCTTCTGAATAACTTCAGATTCAATTTTATTTGATTTTTTTTACAGCAAACAAAGTAAGACAAACAGGCTACTCAGCACAACAACTCCCAATTATGAGAGCTGACCTAAATGAAAACAGAGTGGCCCTCTCTGCTTCCACTGTGTGCAGTTATCCCAGAGCAAAACCAATGGATATCAAAACAATGCCCTTAACTCATATCAGATGAAAGTATAGAGGTTCCTGAGCATGCAGTTTGCATAGACACAGACCATATATCTAATCGTATCTGGTTTGTACTGCTGCTCTACCAAGGAGCTCATCACAGCCAGGTTAAATCAGTTTAGACAAATATTATTATATATTCCTGAAGTATTAGGAACTTTGCCTACTTTAACATATTAACATCAACATTGATTTAGGTTTAACAGTACCATCATCAATGGCTTTAACGCTGCAAGGAAACATCACAGCTACCTCTGTACATATATCAGGTAAACTCTGCCCATTTTATGAAACCAGAATCTCAATAACATGAACAATATAGATGGAATCAGTGAAGATATTATGGCAATTAAATGGGCTAAAAACATGCAGACATGAGACTGCACTCTGAAGAACTGGTAATCACAACAGTGGCAAATCCAGTTTCTAGCAAATATTACTGTGGTGCATTTCTCAAAGAAATGGAGACATATGAAGATCAGTGAAAGGAATTTATCACAGGAAAAAGGATTCTAGAAAAAACTGATTGTGTGGTAACTCCTACATTTACTATTTTTCTCTCACTAAAAGATAAGACGCATATAAGAAAATTATTTTTGTCTCCCTAAAAGGTATAAGACACATACAAGAAAACAGAATGGGGAATTAATTATATTGTCTTCCCATTAAAAAGCTTATTAAATATATAACCACATCCATGCTCATTTCAAACAGGGTTCACCTCGGCCCTTAATATCGAGTGAATAAAGTAAGGCAATGGGCATTACTTGTGTTCCCAAAACTGAAATCACAACCACTCCCCAAAAATTTAGTTTGGCAATTATAAACACAATGATTTCCACTGTAATAACTCGGTTATAAAATATATTTGCCCCACAAAAACCGAAAAGCTGGTAAGTTCACATCTGCTTTGAGGTAATTTCAATTTACATCACATATTTTAATGTGCCCGTATATGCACAAACAGCCTGGTCCAAAGTCCAGTGTCATGTATCTGAACTTCTTTGAGCAAAATTATCACAGACTTGAACCAGAATTATGACTATATCCCATTATCATTTTAGGACCTTAAAAAGCAGATAAATTTGCTGGACCAAGTGCAACTAAACCACACTAGTCTGAGGGAATCTGGTTGAAAGAGTCCAGTTACCCTCTGAACTTTTCACTCAAGACAGAGGGAAAACTTGCAAGGTTCTCAAAAATGAGGGTCCATTGATATTCCTAGAAGATCTTTGTAAACTCTGAAATAAAAATCATGATCCTTTTTAGGCAATACTGGGGGAAAACTACACTTGCATACACAGAGTCACACCTTATTCAGAATCAGTTACAGGCACCAGCTCTCATGGAGGACTGCAGTAACACCAATCTTCTCATTAGATTTTCCCAGCACTTTTTTCTATAGCAAAACTATGAAAGTCTTTTTACAAAGGAAAGTCTATTTTTGTTTATTGACAACTAAAAAGACAGTTGAAGACTATAAACTTCCCATTTAAGGAACCAAACATTTATTGCCTTTGAAAAGCATTGGGTAATATTATTCTCATGACTTCAAAAACTACTTCATTCCATCCTTATAATGTTCCTGTGTCTGCTTACTGATAAGCATATCAAAAATAAAACTGCAATCACTTTTTGACTTTAACAGAAAGCTTATCAGAATGACACGATGCCATACTGAGGAGAAAAAAAATTAAATATTCATTGCATTTCAAATTTTACTCATTTCATGTTCTAAGTGAAATACACAGAAAGTGACAGGTTTGTTAGTTTGGCACCACTATTTGAATGCTACTGTTTGAGTTGGGCACAGTACCTTTACTGTGACTGATGGCACTGCCTCTGCTTTTACCTCACTGTCAATGGCTTGCTGTGAAGAAAAAGACAAAAACAGAGTAAATTCAATGTTCCACATGAACGACTGAACACAATGAAAGCAGTATTACTTTCCCACCATCAACTTGGTAAACACAGAATTAACATTAAAGGACTTACCATTCCTATGGCAAATTAAAATACACAAAATACATTTCTGAGTTCCGCTTGAAAATGTAAAGTCTCTGTTTGAAATTGCCCAAAAAAAGGATAGCAAAAGGTCATGAATGTGCTGTGTATAAGAAACTAATACACTCTGATGTATATATGAATATTTGAAACTGTTTTGTTTGGCACACTACTTTCCACTGTGTATTTATTAAAATTCTGGAAATACCTTCTGCTATTCAGTAGGGAAAGGTGACTTCCAACCTGCCAATATATTATATACACACTACAGTATGCACCGTAAAATCTTCACACACTATCCTCTAATTGAAATATACCTCAAACTCCAAAAGTAAATTATAGCAGGCACTTTAATACTCCTGCTAATTTCTATTTCAATAGGAAAGTCCATCTACTTCAAAATCCATCTTGACCTCTAAGTCTATTTTAATTTTATTTTATGCTTATATTTCATTTTGAAACAGGTCAGTCACTACAGTTAATGAAAATGTTCCTGTGTAAACTGTTATAAAGAAACACATCTCTCACTTCTGCTGTAATACCAAATTACTGACTTGACCTTATACTTTCTCATTATAAAAGAGTAAATTAAAACCAGTGTAAGGTCCACATGTGCAAAGTCCCTAGGAAGCCAGGAAGCTGGGAGGCTCTCTGGGTTCTAGAAGCAGGACTTCAATTTGCACATTGTGTACCTTTTCCAGTTAAAAAAAGAGAACTGCTTTCATATTGGCTTGTCATGCTCACTGTCTCTGGTGACCAGTGGCTGACTCTGAAGCAACAGCAGGGGTGTAAAGAGAGGGACCCTTGGCATATTCAACTCTCAGAAACCACTTGGACATCGTGGATCAGAGGAGGTGTTAAATAACAAGAATGGTCCTCCACTTGCTTATCTAATCAGTTTCCATACATCTATATCCTCTTTGCCCTTACCACACACATTGCAATTCTACTCTTTTTACAAGTGCAGAAGCAGGAACTGAAAGCTTGCAGTTTACAAGGTCCCTACAGAAGCCATAACAACATTCCTACACTTGCTTACTGAACCTTCCCCATGAAGTATCTCATCCGATTTTTCCTTTCTAGATGGATACTGAAAGAATACACAGAAAAGCCAACCACACAGGAAACTAAGATATATGGGCAGCCTAAGGAAACAGATTCAGAGCTGTGCTTTGACTGATATATTAGTTACTTATATATGGCACAGACCAACTGCATCTGGAAGGTTGAGCAAATGGGCACTGCAGCACTGGAACATTCCATGGCCCGAACAGTTCTAAGTGCTGTGAGCACATCACTGCAGCGAGCCAAGGAGACCAGCACACTTCATAAAGAGGTCCCTTTATCAAAGGAAAACATCCTTGTGTATTTTTAAACAGTAAGCAGCTCTAGAAAATCAGTTTTGCACAAATTAGGGGACAGAAATGCCCAATTGTAGATGTTCTAGTGCAACAAGTATGTTCTGAAATGCTAAAAGTTTTAAGAGACAATATAAGCTCTCACAAATCTTAATTTGAATAATTTTTTGTAAACCACTTATGTATACAACATGAATAAACTAATTATGCTGCAACACCAGGGAATGTTGAATGATGGCTTGCCAGAGAAAGATTATTTGAGTGGTTTGAGTATTCTATCTTTGAAAGATCCAAGAGTCACACTTCTACTATTTAACTCTCACCAGTACAACTTCTCACCCTAAAGTTATTCCAGATACTTACATTTGCTTAGCCAAGAATATAAAGGTCTCCAAGTGCAAGATAATAAAGACTTTTAATAAGTCTAGTTAAAATCTTTAATAAAAGTGTGTTCTGATTGATGGAAAACTGAGGGCTATGCAGCTCAGTCCCACTCCCACAAATATAAATACATAGTAATCACTTTCCATAATCAATCATCATTTACTCATGTAATGAAACCAGCATTTTCAGAGCCATTTCCTTTTTATACAGATACGTACAGATTCTGCATCCAAATCAGGAGAAACTTCTGCTGTGACAGTGAGATCTCTCTGTTTTTCAGATTCAGGCAAAATATCTCAAAGGAAAAGAAAAAGCAAATCAGTTCTTCTTTAACAAACATGCAGCCACATTTCTAAAAATAGTAAAATTTCAACAGCATCAAGTTTTGTATTTACATCTCTCCATCTACTAGTGTAAAGAAAAAAATAGCAATGCATATGATTATTGAAACCTCCATAGAAGCTTCTCAGTTTTATTAGATCTCTGAAGACAACCTAAACCTGGATCACATTCTGGATTTCTGATTTATGTATGGGAAAGGATCTAGATGCATCCCATAACAAGACTTTACACCTAATATCCATTATCTTCAGAGGCTGTAAGGTATTTTTAAACTTTTGTCCTCACATGCCTATGCTAACACACCTACAATAAAGAACTACCTCCAAAACAACAAATCTCATGGCACTTTCATCTAAATAAATTAATGATGAATACACTAAACAAAGAAAGATGCTGTGTCTAATAGTCTAATGCAAGTCCTCTGCATAAGAAGGTACAGGAATGTTTTAGTATAGAACACTACATAGGGCTTGGTTACAATATATTACCAGATGATTTCCAGGACTGTCAAAATACAAAGCAAGGAATGCTATGAACTTATTTATATCCATTGTATAAAATCTTACACAGATTCATACATGTAAAAAAAAGTTGTACTAATTATAAGTTTCAATACTGTGAGGAATTACATAACCTCCTTTAGACAGTCCAGAAGCCCACCTCTAGGGTATTTGCATTGATCTGAAAAGAACTTTCACTAAATGTATTGGATGGAAACTCAGAACAGGAAATGTATAGTTTCTATAGTAAAAACCAGTAAGGGCTTGATGTAAAGAGGAAATTAACATACTGATCAAATGATTGAGATCATGACAGTTTTCAGAAAGCTGAAACAATTTTATTACACACACAGTCCTAAAAATAACCCAGAACTAGTAGACAGCACATTATCTCTTTTTAATAAGAAGGTCAAGGGACAAGATTGTGACAAAGAACATATGATTTCATTTTCTTATGCTCAGACTAAAATGCCTCCCCTTGGTACAAGGAAAAGAAGCAAAACCAAAATATGTTTTTCTCTGCAAAAGAAGTTTATGCTGTTTCATATTGCCACAGTCACAAACAACTGGTTCTCCCAATGACACATGGCTCAGCCCAACCCATTATTTTTCTATCCCTTCTTTTCAGGTTGCTTCTTCAAGCAAACTACGATGCAACTTCTGTCATAGTCATTTTTCTATTAGAAGTAGCACAGAGATCACAAAGTTGACATCTAAGTATCAGCGTTTCATTGCTATTAAACTGAGCCAAAACACATATGTTTAATCACTTATGTCATCCAGACTGATGCAAGTAACATCAGATTTAACTCAGTGTAACAGTTAAGACTTTAAAATATTTCATCAGTTTATAATGTAAATCCTTATTCTTCAGAATGTATAAAACAGTTTAAGTTCAACAGTTTAATGGTCAGCACTGGACAGAAATAAAAGACATTTATGGAAACAGCTACTCTAAGGAGTTTTTTTAATATGATGACCTAATTCTAAATACCTTCCATGTCTGAAAGTCAAAACGAAACAAAGAAAAATTATTTCCATATAAGGTCAGATATTTTCAAAACAACACCAGCTCTACTGCACAAGTGTGAATTCAGAAGACAGAAAAGTTAACAGCTCATTTTAAAGATCACGTTCAGGAGTAACTTTAATGGCAACCAAGGCTCAAACTAAAAGCACCATAAAGCAAAAAGGCCAAAATACCTGAAACTGACTGTCATCCCTCGTAAATAAAATGTTTTGTTGTAAAAAAAGGGTCTCTCACAAGTTTTACATCCGGTTAAAAGCCAAACACAGCATTAGAGCATCTCTCCACAATGGAAAGATCACTCACAAACACTCATCTGAAAACACCACTTGAATCAGATTAGACAATACTGAGGAGAGAAATTAAGGGGAAGAGAGAACAATGAAAAGTTCAATATTCTCAGTAAACTTGTCTATCATACTGTGACAGCTATTACAATATTGAAAAAGGACAGCTACAGTTCCTTTCTCTCTCTCCATCTCTGACATAATAATAATAATAATGGCCAATCTTCACGAACAAAGATTTGGGAAGGGCTCACCCCACATGGGTGTGCCCTCCGAGCCTGCGCAGTGGATTTTTTAGGTGAGGCACAGCGTGTGCAGAACTGGCCCCACCGTTTAAGTCCTAGGGTTCATTTGCCACGGCCGAGCAAGCTTGGACAGTGACAGTGAAGTCTCCTTAGGACTACCTACAGCACCCGATACTAACCGGGACTGACCCTGCTTCGCATCCAAGATCTGACGGGATGGGATGGCAGGGAGGCTTGAACTGCCAGGGCCGCCCGTACTGAGACTCGAACTTGCGACCTTGGGAGTTGGAGACCAGAGTGCTCTCCACTACGCCACGGGACCGCCCTTTTCCGACATAATATGTTAAAACTAACAAGCAGAAGTTAATTCCCTTCAAATGGATTTCTCCCTTCCATCATGCTTTTCTCTCCTTTGGTTATGACAGCCAGACAAAATTGTCAAATAGGTATAAAGATGAGTTGTGGTCAACGTCAATGGAATTTATCCACATCTGTATGCTTATATAATACATATCTGGATTTGGAAAATCAAAACCTGACAATATCACAATAATGGATGAAGTTACATGTAATTACAAAATAAACAAATCTTTGACTTATAGAATCAAACTCACGACCGCAGCTAAATAATTTCTTATTTTCTAGGAATTTCAGCTGTGAGCTTTCTCACATAGAAAACCATGACTATTTCTTTAATGCATTCTGAGAACTCACTATCACCAGGAAAAGATTTTCATTTGATCGTTCTACTTGTCTAGGATTTTTCCATAACTCCCTGTAAAATCACACGGTTCCAATTCACTGTTCAAGTCAGATACACTGTTTTAAAACCCAGTTACAAAAACACAAGCTTTGAAGCTCTCTAGAAATGATGTGCCTTTACTCCAACAAAATCAATGCAAGTTATTAGCAATGTATGTCAATTCCAAAATTCATCATGATCAATTTTTTGGGTATGGATATCTCTCACTATGTTCTTCAAAGGCACTTTTGGAAAAAATTAAAGAAACAGAAAAATTGCTTTAACAAAAATCATTCTTTATTAATTTCATGACTCAAGAAGTCATTTGTAATAATAAAACAAAATTTGGCAATACTTTTGCTTTCTCTGAAGCCTAAGAATGTCAGACTGTTGAAATTCTTCAAGTTTTCTTGCCTTTGGATAGTACATGCACTGTCAGTTTTTCCTCTGAACCCTTGCACTAGTGAGAATTATCTGCAACCTGACATGAACATCTCAAAAGTTCCAACAGGCATTAGAAAATACAAAGAAAAACCCTTCACCCAAGGGCCTTACAGTCTAGGATTTTGTTTGCATGCTTTTTTATTAAAAGCTCAAATTTATTAAATATTAAATTTCCTACAGAAATGCAATCATATTTAAAGTCTGAAAATAAAACAAAATATTTTAAAGTGCTAAAAGGAAAGTCAGATGGATGAAAGTACATAAAAATACAGACAAGGAAGAAGTGTACCTTGCGTTTTTGTGGCCTCCCTGATGATTTTCTGAAGCTCTTTCATTTCAGCATTCATTTCTTCATAGTTTATTTCCCTAGACTCAACCTTAGGAGCCTGGAAGATTGAAGGATCAGTTCCAAGGTATGAACACTGAAGATGCCCATCATCACTCAGAGTGACTATAACACCCTTCAAGTCTCTGCACAAAGGAAAATAAGGCTCAGAAATTGCAAAGAATCACAGAAGTAACACTGAAAAAATGCTGCTTCTACTGTGCCATCTACATAGAACTGTTTTTAACAACATCCCTTGGCCAGAAAAAAACAACAGTATTTATTCTTCAATTCAGATTGTTCACTAATATTACTCCCACTTATTGCAATCACACCTAAGAACAAATTTGTGTTAGACAGATGGCGAAAACAACTCAACCTGGGAATAGAAAGGATCAAAACAAACAAGCTGAATAAACAGCTGTAAACTATTTTACTTATAAATTGCTACTTGACTTTTTTTGAGAAGAATGGATATTTAGGTGGGTATGAAGGAAAAGGAATTTGCTGAATGGAATATCCAACAAAGGAAGGGAAGGGAAAGGATGTGTGAGAAGAAATCAGGCACGGATGGAAGATGCTCAGTGAAGACAGAGGTAGAGCTCTGATGGTATCAATAGCTCCCCACACCAATTCCTTGGCTGCTACAGCAGCTCCTGTGCTGCTTCAAACCCCAGCTGGCTGTTCCCTGTCTTTCAGAAGGGAAACCACATGGATCCCAAACATTCTCCTTACACTTGTCTGAATCAATACAAATGAGTGTTTTATTAGCTACACCATAGTCTCTTTTCTCCCAGGGGAAGAGGTACTTCAGTGCTCCTACAGAAACCTCACTCGTTTTGTTTATCTGATCTGTGCAGTGCAAATGCAAGGTTTAGGAAAGTATTTAACAAACTATGAGACAATAGGGAGTCCTGCCAACATTTTGCTGAAGTGGAAGGCTATTCCTAAACAGGAGAGAAACTGAACAGTAAAGAACAACTAGTGCACATGTTAAAAGCAAAAGTTAAGAGAAAGCTAACTTCACTTTATTTTTTAAAGTGCTTACTCATAATTAAATCAAAAGCCCATATTCATTTGCACAGTCACGAAGTAACACACTCATTCCAGTAATTTGCTCTTATTCCATACTTAGAATATCTTATATCAGATACTGCCTTTGCCTCAGGTACAATTGCCATATAAAGAAAAGATAGATCAAATTTAATTCCTAGATATAAAAAAGAGATTTGGATAAGAAAGCCTATCCCATTAATTAAACATCTGTAAAAATATTGCATATATTGCATTTATATATGTTCATACAGAAATAACAAAAATTCTTTTAACAGATAGCTTTCAAGTGCCTCCTCCAGTACAAATAAATATACAATAAAAGCCAGACAGCTGTATAAAAGAAATAGAATTCTCTCTGGTTTCCTACGCTGTCTTGTAGCCTGGCTCACAATACCCAGATAGGAAACCTCATTCCAAAACTTTCCATGCTAATAGTAATTCTGAAGGCAAACAGGTGTGACAGATGAATTTTGATAACTGGTGATCCAGTTGGACTGTCCAAAATGACTTTATAGCACACCAAGGCTACAATCCTGGTGGTGGTTTCACAACTGCAACCAAATAACGTGGAAAATCTCTGCTGCACCTGAATTCATCTGAACTGTGCACAGTGACATTATAACTGCACACAGCAGTGAAGGGCACTACACAAATAAGTAGTTGCTGTAAATAAAGTCGAGCTTTCTCTTTCTACAGTAAGAAATAAATCTCCTTGTTGAACTATGAATGTATGGAAACTGCTTTTTTTGGGCAACAGGTATCCCCAGCTGGCCCTTTGCTGAAAACATGCAAAGCTGGAACAGAAGGCACATAAAAGGGTTCTGTTCCCCTTATCTACTATATAAGCTCATCTTAATCAGAAACAATCTTCTCTTTGGGGGCTCCTTATTGCCACAGAAAAGCTTCCAGCTACTGCTGCAATCTTAATGTGTGTTAGTGTTCCTTACAAAAAGGTTAATAGGAAGCTGGTTTTGTGAGCACCATAAGGCTGGAGTTGCCAAGAGTCCCCCAGCAAACACTTTAAAAAAAGAAAGTAGAAGACTTAACACTGATTTTCAACTTCCATACCCCGTACTTGTGTCAGCAGCCATGGCCTATTTGCAACCTGTAAGCTCCGGGCCTGCACCCCAAAGCAGCTTCTGACAAATTGTAAACTCTCAAGAGGAACTGGAGCTGAACATGAGTCCTGGTTTCTCTGGCTAGTTGAGTATTTATTGTGAGCTATAGCTGGTGTCCTTGCTCAGGACTGGGTCTGCTCCTGAAATCACACACAGAACAGCTCGTTCAAGCTTTCTTATGTCCCCAAAGCTCTGCACAACACACATCTGTGCTACATTTACAGAACGCTGGATGGCACATGCAACAAATACATTGGACTAACCCTGAGTTCTGCGGATGAACAATGCTAGGAGACAGACTACTGTGAATACTTGAACCACAATACTGTCCTGCTAAGGTGTGCAAGCAATACCAAATGTATGGGACTGTGTTACTGCCTGCCACATGTTTGCAAGGAGCTTTGCTGCACCCATGACCAATATGGCAAAGTCATTGGGTACTGTTGAGGCAGACACTGTCACACTCACAAATACACTGCCACAGACTTTGCTATTAAGTTACAGCAAGTTGTCATGGTTTCAATTTATAGCTTCTTTAGCAACCACAGTATCTAAGGAAATTACACAAGTATTCCACACTTGTTTTCCACGTGGTGGGGGAGGAGTTTCCGGTCTGGGTCCTTCTATCAGGAGAGCTAGTAGAGCAAAGAGTGAGCCTAGCTAGTTTCTCCTGTAGTTGTGAGTTCTCCTAGCCTAAGTGAGATTGGTTTTGTTTGTTCTCTTTTCCTGAAGTCTTTAATTGTATTTAGTTTAAGTTAGTTTTCTCCACATTTCGAGGGGTTTTTTTCCCTTTCCCTTTTCCCTTCTTTTCCCCTAAGGGGAGTGAGAGCCCCCTACGTCCTGTACATACAGTGTGATTGTGAATATCAAATAATATAGTTTCTTATTTATTCAATTCAGTTTCTGTTGCATTTCGTTTCTTTCCAGTTTTTTTTCCCTTTGCTGAGACGGCTTTAAGAGAAAAGAGAAAGCATACAGTCCAGGGCTAGCATACAGTTAAGCCAAACCTGCGACACAAGTAATTTACCTTTTTTTATTTTTTTTAATGGACAACAAGAAAAACAGCATCATGAGCCTGTTCCACAACTGGAGAAAAGAACCTGACATCTAAAAACCAGACAATTACTAAAATTTTCCAGAAATGGCTTTGGACTATCTTAAAACTTCTTTCTTGAGGTTTTGCATTTGTTAATCTAATAGGAAAGATCCATAAGGACATCTGAGTGTAAATCAAAAGGGCATGAAGAAATATAGCCACACTGTTAGCAATAAATCTTGGATGATATACTACTAAAGTATAACACATTCAAAAGTGATTTGTAAATACAGGCCTTCCTATGTACCTTTAAGCTGGCAGTCATCTGCAGCTAATCAGTCTATCAAATGAGATCAACTTAAATCAATGAGGTGATCTCCCTGCATAAATTATGCTTTCCTTAACTCCTGAATTTATGCCAGCATTACAGAATGCAACATGACAGCCCTGAGGTCTGCACTGTCTCAAAGACAAAAGTATCAGTGTAAGAACACAGTACTACAAATTACACTTTTCCTTTGCTTCAGTTACTCTTCTGCTGGGTCCCAAGAAGATTGTTCCACATGAAACGCACAGAAATATTAAAAAGCCTTTTCCAGTATTCTCTCCTAGTTAAAAGCCATCCATGAATTTGTACATCAATAGAAACAATATTGTAACCAGTTATAACACGTTTTTATAGACTATAATAATTTCTCTGTTGGAATGTTTGTCAGCCATTCAAAATTCCTTTATTTTCTCAATCTTTTATAACAGTGGTTAAAGGCAGCAGGAGGAGGAGAAGCACCTTCAGCAGCTTTATAGCAGTTTCCCCACAGCTACTGTACTCACACAATATCCCTGCAAATACCATTACTTCATTTGGCACATTTTGCACACAATCTGGAATTTCAATTACTTATTAAATTTATTTTATTGTAAACTATTTTTTTTACTATGTATCACACAACAGTCAGAGTAAAAGCAAATCTAAGAGGACACTTTAATAGTGAGGAATTCAAAAGTATACAACAAATTATTCTGATATCCAAAATAACTTTACAGTACAAAGCAACTCCTGCAAACATATGGCAATCATTTGTAAAACTATTTTTTATTGGATTCAGAGTAATAATAATTGCACATGTTTTTTGTAGGTCTTCTCTTACTAAACAAATTGCTCACAACGTAATTCTTGAAGAAATTAAAATGCTTTGAATGCTTCCAGTTATATAATGCTCAAACAATTGACTTAGAATCTGTAATTCTGAGTCCTACTTGAATGACTGAAATGGACAATTCTTAGGAGAAAGTCTGGTTATTGACACTATTTACAGCTTTAATTATTTATATTTACAATAGCTCATGAAACTTCAAATTCAGAAGTACTCCTAATTGATATTACTCATACCAACCACTTTAGAAAAGCAGATTCTTTGCAGTCCTACTTTCTGTTCCTTATCAATAATGTATTATTTCAAAACTACTAAAATAGGAAACAAATTCCCTCATTGTGCTCAAGCATTTTGAATCCATTTCTCTGCCCAATTTATCATCCTTCAATGCAATTATATGCAAGAGCATCTCTTAATAGCACTTTTTACTTTAGTGCTTTTGAAAACCCAAGTTGTTCTAAGTTCCATTTCAATGTCATTTTGAGCTGTAAATGCTGAAAATATTTGATAAAATGCTGAAGGACGTTCAGACTAGGAGTAATAAATTATAAGAATTTTCTAACATGAACTAAAAGCCCATCTTGCTCATACTAAACACAGGCCAAAAATCTAAAGTACCCCCACAGCTGAATATTCAAACTACACCCATTGCAACTCAATGCAAACTACTGCTGATTTGTAATTGGTTCTCTGTATCTGTGGAGCACCCTCAGGCTCCTTGGAAGTGCCTTCCTCAGCAAAAATATCTGAAGTAAAGCTTCATTTGTAAGCCTTCCCCATTCTGCTATTACACATGAAAACAGATAGTCTAATTGCTCTCAAAAAGTCTATTTATATTATGTATTTAAGATGCTTTGCAAACTCTATATGTTATGTTTTCATGCCCTCTGCAGAGTTCAAATATAATTGTTTAACAATATGTAATTATACTGAGTGTCATTAAATGGTAAATAATTTGTGCTGTTGCTTTACAGAAAAGCATTCTTCATCTTTCCTATTCATGTGATACCTTAGGGTTAGGATTGCTGATCTTAACAAAATACCAGACACAAATCTAGTTTAAAAAAAGAATAACAAAACATATGTAAGAAGGAGAGGGAAAGGAAACACAATTTCATCTTTATAACCAGTAGAAAAGCATTTAAAAAAAATAGAATCTATGACCAGAATAAATAGTCAATATTTATCTGCTCATTTTAACACTGAAATGCAGAACTGAATGAAACCTGAATTTGGGCAGTGTTACCATGTTAAATGCCTGAAGAATTTTCACTCACTGCTTGGGAGTGAGAATATCTTCACCAGCAACTTTACATCGTGACACCACACAGCAAAACACCAAACCAGTCAGCACTTCATTGCAGGGCAAAATGAGACAAGTCTTTAGCTTGGGTAGTTCTCCCTGTGCAGAATCAGATTGAAAGAGATTCTTTGCCTAAAAGACTGAATGACAGCCACAGACCAAATAAAAAGGAGCACTTTCCATCCAACGACACAAAACAAAAAATTTAAAATAAAAAAATAAAAAGAGAAAATTAATTGTTTTTATTTTACTGCCAAGTTAGGGAAAAAACACTACTCAGAAAGTTTGTGTCTCCTCTGGCAGACCAGCACTGCCACCTGCCGGGCAGCCCAACAGGGTCAGTTTAACATCTAAACAGTTCAAACGAGTTAGGATTTAACGGGGCATGAAGTGGGACAGACACCTCTGCACAACATAATCTGGCTCCTCCAGGCAGCGAACACCAGGTACAGGCAGGATAGACACGCAATTTAAACTCATGCTGCAAGTTACATGTAAAATGAACTTCTGTCTGAAAGATTAACAAACTTCGCTTCTTGTTTTCAATATAAAATCAAAACTATATCAAGAGCAGTGAAGGTTTAATTTAAAAAGTAAAATCTTCACCTATACAAAATGAAGCATAAATTAAAATTAGTATTTGTTACAGTAGAATAAAACCAGAATATTCAGAGTGACAACACAGGCCTCCAGAAATACATGATCTTGCTTTAAGCAAAAACTAAAGCACACTGAGGTATAATGTGTTCAAGGAAAAGTTTGTAAGTTCCACATTGCATTTCTTATTATCACTGTTCCATATACAAGACATTTAGTGGCATTATCTGAATTGAAAGTGAATGTGATGATTGCCAAGAAAGTATCATTACTTTAAATAAGAGTGCAGCCTCTATGTCAGAGCACCAAACAATAAGAAACATGAGAAATAACATTTTGATTGCATTTGTGACAGTACCAGCATTAGCAATAAGAAATAAATTAGGACTAACTGTGACACACATAAAACATCTCCATGCTTTCTTCAGTCTTAAAGCATATTCTGCATTTGCACTTCCTTCACCTGAAGTCTAAAGCCTGTTGCCAGGCCAAGCTCCGTCACTGGCAGCTTCCAAAGACTATCCCAACAGTTATGGCATTGCAAATATAAGATATGGAGAGCAAAGAAAGTGCATCCTTCATCTAAACCTCCTCTTCTCCCACTTCAAAATAAGACAGTGGTTAGAGTCCATGTGACTCCAGGCAGGCTGGAGAGGCCCCCCGGCACCTCTGCTTCCAACATAAAGGGAGGTGAGGTGCTATACTGTTAACATCTACACTCTAGTAAGTTTACCATTTTAGATAAAGCTTATTATTCCTAACTGTTGGCTTTATACAAGAGAGTATTAGACAGTACACAAGGAAACTGACTACGTACAGATTACAAAGAGGTTCACAGGAATAACCAGGATGTGAGTTTACCACAGATTTATTCTGAGAGGTTTGAAGAATTACATAACTTTTAAAACACTCAAGTCAAATTAGTTTACATCTCTTTCTCCTCACAAGCCTGCAAGCCTGAAAATTCACCAGCATTACAGTAAGGAAAAAGTATGTACCCTATTAATTTGAGCAATACTTATCATTGTCCCCTCACTCTGTCTTGTAAAGAGCAAAGCTGCTTTTTCAAAGCATCTCTAGCACCTTGCACTGCTCGACGACTCTCAGCTCCATAGCTTAACATAAATGTCCTCTGTGCTGGTCCTTGCATGAAAAAACACCTTTCATGTTAATAGCATAATAACCAAAACCTTTAAAATCAACAGCCTGAGACTCTTCGTGAACCTGTTCTTGAAACAAGATGTCCAGCACTTCCATGGGCAGAGCAAGTGCCACAATACAGTGATAAACTCCAGCCTACTACTCAATAGCCAACTCCAAGACTGCAAGATCAGAAGCTGATACAGTTAAATTCTACTCTGTCACAACATGAGTCACCACAGAGGAACTGCAGGTTAGCCATAAAGCCCATGCTACTTGTTTAAAAGCAAAAATCTTGTTTTAAATACTAGAAGGCAAGTTACTCACCTTCTTGTTCTTGAGAATTTCCATTTTCAAAGCTTACTCTAGAACCACAAAGGCAGGAATATTTTAAGTGTTATCCTAAAGTTAGTTGAAACCCTCACAAAACCATGACAACTGCAAAAAGTGGGGTTTTTGAAAAAGCAAAAAAGTGACATGCAATAAAATTATGGGAACTGGCAGTATAAGCATGCACTTAATATCATACAGTAAATATTGTTGGAAGTTGGCTTGCTGGAAAGCCCAGGCATGAGTCACAGTATATGCTGAACACAGTATTTGACACATCTCTGTCTTTTGCAGGATCAGAATCCTACTAAGATAAAAGAAATACAGTCACATTCATGTTTTGTGGCTAAGCCACACACATTAAATTTCTCCCTTCAAAAGACCTTTAAAAAGGGCAGTATTTTGCACTGCCATCTTTGGACAATCCGGGGGCAAATTTGCAATGAAAAATGGATGCGATCTTTTTTTCTTAAAAACATTTCTTTAAAAAGCAATTATGTTTAAGTAGAAGGATCCTAGAATTCTCTGCATTTAACTTCTCAGATCAGGCAACATTCTTACAGAACACTCAAATAAAAATTTATACATATACATGTATATAACTGAACAGTTCATACTGTGCATCATAACTGGCATTGCTTCTATTACAGTACTACTACACAGAAAGGGAAAATCTTTCAACAAACTATAAAGTTTGATTCCTGCAGTTTTCTTTCCATAAAAGTATGTAATAAGTGTTAAGTTTTGCTGGTTTTATATGTAAGTTTTCCCATTTTTATATGGTGATTCTTTAACAGTTGTGGTAGCTGTGGTGATGTCAGTTATAATAAGGAAGAACAGATGGGCTGGAATGAAGAACAAAGTATTTTCAAGCATCTGGATAGCTAAAAAATTCACTGAGAGGGGGTTTATTTTTACTCCATCCACTACGACCCTATATGTGATTGCAGTTTTACACGTTATATACTTAATTCAACTACAATATTTCTTCATATTTTTTTCTTGTTAAATTCAGTTCCTGTTGCCTTTCTACTGTTTGGAGAGCCCAGCTACACAAACTATGTTCATCTAACCACCCAACATACTATGATTCTTTGCCAGACAACAAGTTTTAATTTCAAGTTCATATTTGGACCAAGCCAATATTTTCTCACTTACAAACAGATCACAAATTTTAATTTTCTTTTAAAAATATTGGAAGCTAAGACTTCATAAAGCACACTTTTAAACAATGGCTATACAACAGAATTCTGAACTCCAACCTTTTGATTCACACATCTCATGTGAATTAAACTGATCAGTCTACCGGACTAGATAAGAGTTTAAACCTAGGAATCAATCTGTGTCAAAGCAAAGACTTTAAACCCTAGCATATGGTCTCTTCATTATGGAGACAGGTTGCTGAATCAGAGACTGTATAAATAAATTTATTCAGATAAAGTGCCATGAAGTTGCAAGCATGTTAACTATGTCAGGCTCAAGCTCTTATACACAGGTCTGGGCTCAATGAAGCCAGAGAACAACACTCTGCAGGGACTGCAACACCTTTTTAGATCAGTAAGTATAAACCCCACACATTTCTTACCAATCATTCTAATCATTCCATGAAATACTAATAAATCAGAAAATCCAAAGGGATTATTAAACATTTTCCAAAAAGGCAAAAAAAGTGATTCTCTCCATTCACTCCAGTAACAGTAAAATTCTTTACTGTTTGGGGTAAAGATGGGATTGGTTTTAAATGCAATAAACACAGTGAATGTTTCTTTCAGCAGAGTGTTCCCCTTCAAAATGGAAACTGAGTGGCAATCCTGGAGTGCAGCAGCACATGAAACTTGGCTTATGCTTCAAGTGCACTGGAGATGGTGTAGAGACAATCTCTACTTTTCCAAGTACCAGAGCAATACTCCTCAGCCTTGCAGTCAGGCTGCAGACTAAAGGGGGGGGAGAGTGAATACAGAGTCCTGTAACACACTGTAAGCTACTAAGTCATAAAAAGCACCCAACCCTTCCTCACAAATTCTTTTAAATCCAGAGTTAAAGCATGGGGAATTTTTCTGCCTGCATTCATTGTTGTTCATATGGTCCTCAAACAGCCAAGGTCAACAATAACACCAACAGTTCAAAGGTGGCACATCAGATTGTCAAGCCAAAAAGCCTTCCCACTTTGATCAGCAAGTATCTTAAAGTGGTCATCTCTGGTTATAAAGACTGAATGCCACAAGACTGTAGTAGTATACAGCAAAACAAAAAAGACAGGTAGCAAGAAATCACTATCTTTGAGCAAAAAAGGCTGGAAATACATTACTGTTACTAGATAACTAAGCAACACTATATATATATATATATGTTTACATTGCTCATCTGTTACACATGTCACAGACACTTATTAGAAACGATGCAAGAGAAAAAAGAAGGGGGCATCTAAATAATAAAGTTATTGTTTTATTAATCAATAAATCCCTGTCAAAACATGAACGTCAATAGCCTGGGTAGCTGTTTTTAATTGCTGGCTGATAAATATATGACCCGGTCATGATGGGCTGGTGGTTCATACATCAGTGTCAGTAGTTCAGGCATGACCCCAATAGCCAAGACTGCAGTGATCATCCTTGGAGAAGCAACAACAAAAAAAATACCTCAGTACATTTCAAACACCATAGCTAGTTTTAGTGCTAGCAATTCAAAGAAAGAAATTGCTTTTTGATAGCAAACTGTGCAAAACAGAATCAGTGCTGAAAACGTGGAGCCCTGTGATATATTTATGGAATAATTCCTCAGTGTAAACCTCAGCAGACTCAAAGTTCATGAGGAGTTGAAGTGTGGGTAAAGCTTACCAAGTAGCTGTGCTTGTCATCTTGAACATATAAAGTCTACTTTATTTCCTGGATTTTCAACACTTACTTTTGTTTAAAAAAGGAAATATTTTTTCTCCTTCTCAAATAACGAAAATCTATTTACTAGCTTAACTCAAGCTAAAAAGTTGAGTCCCGGTAATTTAATATTTTAAGAAACTCAGAAATTCTTATTCTTTAAAGGTAATAAATTACTTCTGTGCAAAAAAACCCTTTCCAGACTTCCTTATATTTCCTGTTCAGAGAGCATGCTCTTCCATTACCAAGTAAAATGATATTTACCTGCCAAATAAATGAAAGTGAAAGCAAATATTTTACCTACTTTCAGCAACTTGTCCATACCTGTCAACTCCTTGTAATAAAAGTAACTTCACATTTTACAAGGCACATGCATCACTTTGTGGGTTATATGCCTCAAGAATCTTTCTTCCATGCAGAACAGTCCTGCTCACAGATAGAGTGGTACATATAAATGCTTACGGAACAAAATTGGTTACTATATTCGAAATAACTCCCAGATGTAGCTCCAAAAAACAAGAAGCAACACATTTGTGAAGCATCCCAATACCTATAGACAAGCACTACAGGTGGCTCTGAAGTTTTTCTTTTGAGTATTACTAATCAAATTCCAATGTAGCTGAAGGGGAAAATATCTTCCATTTAAACATTAAGTTCACTGATAAACTGGTGCCTAAAGTAGTAAGAGTCCCCAGCAGAACAGAGAGGGAAGAAGTAACTTTCCCACAACACATGCTCTAAACCCTGAGATCAGCTTCCTGTTAGAACTGTGCCTGCTTCCAACATTTTTTGCCATATAGATACCACCTTAATTTCTTGGTGGACAAACAAAAGCACAAAGAACTAAAATTAGAGACATCACGAAACACTGACTTGAAAAGAAGAGCTGATGGAGGACATATGCAGTCTGTTTCCCCTTAAAATAAAAAAAGTCATGCTGCCTTTTAGCATTTACAGGATTATCAGATATAACTTGGAGACTTGTGTACAAACAAAAGCAGGCAGTAAAATGGAGACTAGTGAATCTCTTGAGTTTGCTACCCACACAATTACCTGAATTATGAGGATGAGAGGGAGAGGCAGATGAGGAGAGAAAGAGAGAAATCCATCACATCTCAAGAGGCTTCGGTGATAAATTCATAGAATTTATAATCTATAAGCATAAGAGATACTGCTCATGAAACTTCCTTTACAAAGGAGATGTGGAGGTACAAAGTTCTTAGAAAAGAGGTCTTTGATGGAACAGTAAAATGGAAACTAAAAGGCAAGAAAGAAGGGAATGGACTTCGAAGGCAATGCTAAGAAGATATTTATGTAATTATGATGGACACCAAGCAAATAGTGCTGCTCAGTTACCATTTCAACACTGAGTAGAAATTCTTGTGATTCCTTTGTGTAACTGCCCAGATTTCAGCTGTTCCAACTGCAGCATACAGACTGTTTCTCTTCAAACCACTCTAAAAAGGATTTGGGGGGGGGGGGTGCTTGTG
>VWZD01003164.1:599600-620524 GCA_013396695.1 Sakesphorus luctuosus
CTGAGGGGCCCAGAACTGAACACAACACTCAAGGTGTGGCCTCACCAACACAAAGTACAGGGGAAGGGTCACTGCCCTGGGCCTGCTGGCCATGCTAGTTTTGATACAGGACAGGATGCCATTGGCCTTCTTGGCCACCTGGGCACACTGTTGGCTCATGTTGAGCTTCCTGTCAATTAGTACCCCCAGGTCCCTTTCTGCCTGGCTGCTCTCCAGCCACTCTGTGCCCAGCCTGTAGTGCTGCAGGGGTTGCTGTGGCCAAAGTGCAGGACCCACTTATATGCTTTAGTACAGTTTTCGCTGTTTAGCTCATCTTTATTTTTATGCCAGAAGGAAGCACAAAGCACATCACGTATTTTCCAACACACAGACAGAAGCAGAGCTCAGAAACCTCTCCCTGCCTTTCAGGCCGTTGGGTGGAGGCACACAGATGTTCCCTCATGCATCAATACCTGTATAAAGAGGTTTGTGTGACTATGTTGCTGTCTCTTAACCCACTAAAGAACACAATCCCAAACTACATCCTGGCATTAGAAGACCTGTGGGAATTCTGAATCTAACTAGCAAATTCAGCTGTGACAGATTTTAGGCTCTCAAATTTCTCCCTAAGATCAAACTGCTAAGTATTAAAGTTATCAGGGAACAGGCAGAATCTGCATAAACTTCTTAGAGGCATTATTGAAACAGATGGTTTGACATAACGAGTTTTCAAACAAATAATTGTATATACAAATGCTAGTACAATCTGCTGTTGTAAAAATCAATGCTTTTTTCAATTTTTTTCTAGCACAAATATTCTTTCCAAACTTCAAAAGCTGTACTGTCATATCCTGCATAATTAACTTCTGGGTTTTACTAAGTGGCCCACTGAGACTGTTCATTATAATTTCACTTGTAAGACCTGTTGGATGAAAGCCAGCCCAACTCTCTCCAGAGAGTGTTAAAAAAAATGAAATAAATAATTTTTTAAAACACTAGGTAACCATTAGTAACAAACACAAAACAAACTTCCCTCTGATTACTTTGCACAAGTCAGTAACGCTTGTTAGTCAGATCTGTTAGGAGGTGAAATACACGACTTATCAAGTGTTTATCAGCCCAGCATATGCTGGGACAGCAGTCACAAGCCTCCTGGGGATCAGGAGTAACCTCCCTGACAAGGACTGTCCTACTGTACCCCCTGTGGTCACAGGGCAACCAGCACCCACCCAGGCTCCAGGGGCACACACAACAGGCACAAACTGGATTGCAAAAACACTGGGCAGAGCTTTCTGTGGTCTGCTTATTTCAGTGACAGTCACAGCACAAGATACCAACATCTTAATTTCTTCCCACTCAATCCCCACCCAACAAGTTTGTCCCTGATCTGTCTTATTTGTTTGCTTACAAAAAGTTTTGGTCTGTTGCAGGGTAGTCCTCAGCAATTTAAGCAGTTCCTAATTTCTACAGTTTAACACTGGAGTTTAATAATCATCTCTGGAAGGCATACGCTCTTAAATGCTTAATGAAGAACAGATTTTCAGTGATTTTCTTTTCCTGTCTCAAGAAAGGATCTTACCAGATTGCACAGCCTCACTTTTCATTCCTTTAAAAATCAAGCTGCTGCACTGGAGCTATGATACTCCAGGTTCTCTCTTCAGTCAACAAAACCAGAAAACCTAAAGCACAGTAAAGCAACCCTAGTACTGCTGTAGAATTAACCATACACCCATTAACAAAATGAACATTTTATAAAACAAAGAAAGAATACTTTTTACAAGTCATCATATTTGTTACATACCTCAGAACTGTTTGTTAGGATCCAGAAGCAAATCTCACAACTAGAGATTAATCTGAAAAAAGCAGACTTAAACAATTTACTTACTGAAAATTCGCTACTTTTACTGATACAGGAATGTCGGGAAGTTGAGTGGCCCATTTCAGTGTAACATCTTGATAAACATTCAACATTTTATTGTGGTTTCCAATTAAAGTGTTAGTTGTTCCTTCTTGCACTGTTAAAAGATATAAAAACAATTTTAGGATGAAAGACCTCAAAAGCCAGTACTTTGCTTTGAGGCTTATATAATTAAATTATTTTTTCTTTTTAAGCTATTAGTTTTTATAAATTAATTTAATGTAATTAAAGTGTTAAAAGTTATGAAAGTTACATTGACAATAACCAAAGACATATGTGATTACTTATGGATACCAACCTCAATTGCATATTACACAACTTTCTAAGGTTCTGGCCAGCCACGTTTCATAATTTGAGACATGACAAAGATTCATAATGGCTATGTTGGCACGCCAGGATAGATATGACAAAGTACACATTGGTTAAAGATCTCCTACTTATATTCTTCATTCATTCATTAACTTGTGAATACCAATTAAATATGTATGCATTTATATGGTTTACTTATAGTAAAATTTAAATCAGAAATTATAAAATATGAAGATTGCCAAGATCAAATTTATAAAGACTAAAATGATATTTACATTCAAAATAAGACAGTGTCAAAAACTTATCAAATAGTTTTTGAAACACTAAAAGAGAATAAGTATTAAGAGTCTGTAATTCTAACCAAGTTGTTTCCACATAACATAATAAAAGTTTTATTCTATTTTTTTAACTATCTGTAAATATCAGAAGATCCTCAAACAAAGTCCTCAAACACTAGTTTACTCTTCCAGAATTTCCCATTCTTCCATGTTTGTTGCTTTGGTAGCCTGGACACTAGACAAGTACTTCTACTTGGTAATGAGAAAATATTCAGGTTGTAAAAATCATGACACTACACTAAGTAATATTTGAAAATAAACTTGCCCCATTCAAAGGGAGAGCTCTAATTCCACACACTTTCTACACATCATAGAACCACAGAATGGCTTGGAATGGACATTAAAGACCATGTAGTCACATCCCTCCCTTGCCACAGGCAGGGACACCTCCCACTGGACCAGGATGCTCAGAGCCCTTTCCAGCCTGGCCTGGAACACTGTCAGGGATGGGGCACCCACAGCTTCTCGGGGCAACCTGTGCCAGTGCCTCACCACACTCACAGTAAAGAATTTCTTCTAATACCTAATGTAACTGCCAAGGGCAGGGACATCTTCCACTAGACAAGATAAGCCAAAGCCCCACCCAACCTGCTTGTTCAGAAAAATGTATTTATTCAGTGGGGAAAAGAAGAAACGAACAAGAAAAAACAACAGCAACACCCACTCGTAGCTGTAAAAGTAACCAAGCTAAAGTTAAGTTGAAGTTTCCTTTTACAAACCTGAACAATAAGGAATGAAGCAGCTCGGGCTGTAATCAAGCTTTTTCATGAATCGTATTTGCCCGTTATCCTTAAGGCAGAAGAAGTTTCTCTCACCAAGCACAAAAACAGAAGAAATTCCCTGATTAAATGAGACAACGCATATATCCAGTGCTTGCTCTCCAATGTTTAAAACCCAATCCACCTTCAAAAGAAAAAACATCATCCAGAAATCAACTGACAGCTCCATATTAAGGACAGCACTTTGAGAAGGCTCAGAACTAATCAAGTTACGTATCATTAACACAGAAAAGCAAAGTCAAGATTTTTTTTGACTGAGAGTTATCCTCTTATTCTGGGGGCAGTCAGTAACTTTCCTTAATGTGAGTAAATTAGCAAAAGATCCTCTTTTTAAAACAGACATGAATTGATGGCCACGCAGTTCACTTGAATACATTTAAATTTTAAAATACACATCCCATTAGAAATGGAAATGCTTTATATTTTAATTACTGAATTCAAGAACAGAGTATTAGAATCTTTTAAATGTGCCTCTGTACATGTCCTTGGATATTCAGGTCAAGGTTAGAGAGCAAGAGGTGACAACTTATTCTACCAATATAAGTAAATGAAAAAACAGACAAAAGTTCTAGGTGTAAAAGCCAAACTTGCACTCACATGTGAACACCCTTCAGTCTGAAGAATGTTTGTGTATGCCATAGCTTGTTTACTTCTCCAATTACATACACTGATACAATAAGCAACTATTTATAAATCCTTCCTCCCCTATCTATGTCTTTAAACAATCCTGCTGCTTATTGATATACATTTCATTGATTTGTTTCTTCAGCTCCTAAGAGAAATTAACACACATGCAAAAAATGCTTTTGACTTCTGCCAAGCCAGTTAAACAGAAATGTAGAATTTCTGAAGTAAAAATATATCAGAGTTCAACTGTCAGCACGTCCTATATGGACAGCATCAATCATTTTGCTTAAAGAGCTCAGAACGTGTCAGCACACACACTGACACGTGATATATGAAACTGGAAGTGCCTTCTTAAAAGTTAAAGTGAAATAAGCCAGGCTTACTGCAGTTGTCTCCATGTATGCTTCACATTCCAGATTCTAAAAAATTGTTTCATTTGCAGCATATCTGATGATTCCAAATTTATTATTTAAAAACTGCCTCTTTTCCTAATTCAAGATATAGGATTCAGACTGACTTATATTTTGAAAAAATTCTACATTTAACCACTGGAAGGAAGATGCTCTCCCAACATTTTACCGTTGAATCCAGCATTTTACATATGCAGTATATTTAGCAGTTGAGCAACTCTACTGCAGGACCAGAGAATTAAATTCTCTTCCTCTTAACAGGTGGCAGGTCAAATATTAAACAACTTAGTCACAGAGACCCCTAAAACAGTCACAAGGACCTCCAGAAGACCATCAAATCTACAGGTTTTTGACAAGAAGAGTCCAGGATACCAACTACTTACAGAATCATTTCACTGCTGAGTTTTCTCTAACTACAAAGAATTCCTCAAGTTGAATGACACTAGTTTTCCAAGTCCAATACAAAGTCACAATTAGTTTTCTGTTAAAAACATGAGCAGTAATTGAGGTGCAACTATTTATCTGATCTATTACCCTGTAGGTTCTGTATCACACAGATGGCCCAGGAAAGAGTTGTTTGCACTACCCAGCTCTGCCTTTTCTCAATAGAACAACAGCCAGTTTTAAGGTCCAAAGAAACCTTAATAGAAATTAACTGGAGTCTTTCCATTGCCTTTAACAGCAATTGGACCAGGTCCTTTGTCAGCAGACGAATTTCCACTCATTACTTAGCACCAGCTTTTTAACATGTATGCACTGTTCACACAGGTCATGTAAAACAAACAGCTTTTACCGCAAGTCTTTTTCCAGAACTAAGTTTTTGCTGTTCTGTTTCTTGTCTTTCATCAGCATCTGTCGCAAATGCCAGCACTTGGTATCTGTTTTAGGAAGTTTAAAAAGGTTAAAAAGTAAAAGATATCTTTGTGGTTAATACCCTTACATCAAGTAAAAAATAAAATACAGTTATCATGAGTATACTTTCACAGTAAAATCAGACAAAGGATTGTTAGAAAGTACCGGAACATAATCTATCATCAGCAAAGATGTTAAGATTAATAACACTGTAGGAAAACTGCTAAGTGCAAAGGTAGAAATTAAAACAAACATTTCTATTCAGATTTTATGTGATGTTAAAATAAATTCAATAGCTAAATATATTAGAGGATAAAAACCTAGAGCACAAAGATAGAAGAAACCAACTTATTTTCAAATTGTGAAATTAGAATCCTAATAAAAAATAAACTTTTTTCCTCTTACTAAGCTTTTAAAAAACCTCCTAAACTCCTCAGAAATACAATGTGCTATGTCTAATAATGAAACTCTCAAGTACATCCATTAAGTAAACTAAGTGGTTCCAATCCAAGAGACCACAGTAAACTGGCATCAGTAGGTGGCACATCCAGCAAAAGTTGGGAAGTTCGTGGGGTTTTCATTTTTTTAACTGCCAACCAGCCATACTGAGAAAAACTGGCAATAAAGATACTTGAACAAAAGGTATCAACTCCCATAGAAGTTGAAGAAAACATCTGTCCTCTTTACACCTATGCACATTAACTAATTTGTAAAATACTGAGTCTTCTACAGAAGTGAAATAAATAACAGGAAAAGATGCACCATAAACTTATCCAAAAGATAATATTCAATTCTGGAAGTCATGGAGTATCATCAGCCCCTAAGCTTACACCAACACAATTCTCAGAGTTCCAATTCAAGTCTAAAATAACAGAATGTGGTTTTGTTTATTGCCAAAGTTATAGATTTAAAATGATGACACCAATATTCCCCTCATTTCAGATGTGTGTGTTGTGGTGTAGCAACAGGACAAGGAGCAATGAACATAAATTAAACTACAAGAAATTTCACCTCAACATGAGGAAAACCTCTTTATACATTGAGAGTGGCAGAGCACTGGAACAGCTGCCCCAGGAGGTTGTGGAGTCTCCCTCTCCAGAGGGATTCCAAACCCACCTGGACACATTTCTGTGTCACCTGCTCAAGGTGACCCTGCCTTGGCAGGGGGGTTGGATTGGATGATCTCCAGATATCCCTTCCAACTTCAACTATTCCATCATTCTATGCTTGCTACTGAAGGATTTTAGTTTCTAAGATTATTTTACTCACAGAAACAAACTATATGTACTTGGAGTAAGAGATTCAATTCCTTAAGGTGATTATTACGGCCTGGTTAATAACACTAAATAAGCTGCTTTTAGTACAATTATGTCTTCAACTGTCCTCTGTATGAACAACTTTACTTTCCTTTTTCAGTTTAACACATTTATAAGAGAAGTTGCAGATTCTGACCTAATAAAATTTTCTCTTTTCAGCATACTTTATTGATAGTCTTGAAAAGCACATTATCATTTTATTAACTAATCAGGGACTAATACAAAGCTTTCAAACCAAACTGCCACTGAACAGCAATACATACTGATGGTTAAGTGCACTCCTTCATGACAAAAAACCTCAAGCCACAGATGACCAACACAAACTTTTAATTCAGCCATCACATTAAGTATAGAATCATTTAAATAAGAAGCATTTTGCTTTCAGATCATGAAAAAATTCAGAATCAACAGAGGAAATACTGCTTTCAATGAAGCCATCAGTCTGTGTGAGCTGTAAGGAGATGGATCATTTGGAATCTGGCAAACTGTCCTGTTTAATACACTATACAGAACTGCTGTATTTTTAAATTCACTACCATAAAACTAACCTCTTCTCTCCTTAGCATATCTATTTCCTTCACTTCAGAAGGATTATTTCACTGTGTTCTGATGTCCTGATAGTTCAGACACACACTACAGATTAGTACCAGTGTCTTAACATTTAGCACTAAAGACCAATAACCAAGTGAAGAATTCCTTTAAAACTGCACCTTCCTACAGGAAGGACAGCACAATTCTGAGCTAGTAACACCCTGAGGAAAAATTTTAGTCACATTTGTTGCAAAGGTCAAGAATCTGAACATAATGAAAGTGTATGACATGTTCACTTTGAAGGAAAAAACGTTTCTTTATTCCTTGACAACATTAATAGATTCTATTTTAATTTTATTCTAAGATTATATTAGAATATTTATTCATATTTCTTTGGAAAAATATGAATTTTCTATTAAATTACTTTTACTTGCAATACATATCTCTTGTCCTGTGATAAGAAAACAACACACAGTATCTATAATCTGTCATCTGATCACGCTTAAGTGGCATAATAAAAAGTGTTGCTTGAGAAATGCAGGTGACAGAACAGGGTAGTGTGACAATGCATCATGTTGGACTAACATTCCCTAGATTAGATTAGGGCATAACCCATAAAAAGTGGCCTTCTTATTTTCCTTAATATGTATGATTACCTCTGAAAAAAATCCTTAAAGTACCCGTCAGGCAATCCTCCAGCTTGATGAGATTCCTCTGAGTGACAGCTCCATCCTTTTTATACTGCCCACTTCCTACAATTTGGCTTGTCCTTGAATTTCAGGACAGGCATTCTGTCCTTCTGTCCAGGATGATCTTAAGGAAATACTGGCTCCAGTATCATCATCACTCATCTCTGGCTGCTAATCAGAACTATGAACAGCTACTGCTCTGTCAGCCTGACAGCTCTGCCACATTTTCATCCATTTCAGTGGGTGTGGGGTTTTGTCAGCACAAGTAGCAACTCTGCCCCAAACCCCACACCATCCCCGTTTACTGCCAGGCTTGGAGATTCAAAAACCCTGACAAAACCTGGCAGTTTTAATGGAGAAAGAATGAGGCAATGCAAGCATTAAAGCTCCCTAGTCTTTTCACACCTTTGTGAAAGTAGGCCAACCTGCCCAGTAGAGAGTCAGTTTCCAGAATCTACTTTTTTACATCTGAGGTATCATGGAAATCCTTATTCTTCAGACCCTCTGCCACTAGACATTTTACCCACATCTCTGCATGCCCACACGATATTCTATATTCCTCCCAAGTGGTTGGTATTAATTTGCATGTCATACATTCCCTTTTTTCCATTTGGACTCAAGTCAGGAGCTACCTGGCCAGTCAAGCTGCCATCTGCTACTTGTTTTCTTGATGGATTTCTCAAAATGGATTGTTCTTGAGCCTTCTGAGATGCAGCAGCTCTCCTGAGCCCTTTTGCCCTTCAGGGCAGCCTCTCACAGGATCCTGCCTTCCACTTCCTTCAACAAACCCAACTGTTCTCTTGACATCTATAGTCTTTAGTCCACTGTTGATCTTCCTCACTCTTCTCAGGATCTTAATCTACATCATCTTGTGGTCACTGCAGCCAGTAACTGCAACACTAAATGGGCAGATGCTGACTCTTACTTCTCCAAACATTTCTTTCCGAGTTGTGTATTCAGCAAAGTGTCTTCCCCAGCCAGGCTGTCTAGTACCTGAATCAAGAACTCTCCCTAAAGCATCTCAGAAACCTTCCATATTGTTGAAGCTGCCCTCCCCAGAAGACATTAATCCTCTATGAGAACAATGGCCTACAATTTGGAAACTTCTTCTTAAAAAGAAGGCTCCGTAGCAGATATCCACCATGATGTCCCATTCCTCAAGGATCCACATGATTCCAAACAGATGGATGCTTGATAAACTCCCAGCACGGTGGTTCCATCAGAGAGCCCCACGGATTCTGCCTGCTTCTCCATAGCAAACACAAATCCCCCCCTTGCCTGTCTTTCAAAATCTTTCTCATTTTCTTATTCTGTCCCTATTAGACTTTTATCTGGTTGGCCTTAAAATACATAGTCCCTGTGCTTGGAGGAAGTGGAAATGTCTTGCATAGTCTTTTCTTTCCATTGTGTCCTATTTTTCTAAATAATAAATGTAATATGGCCACAAACTAAAATCGCTCACAACATTTTCATCGCTTTTCCAACACCAAAAGCACAAATTAGACTGAACAAAAGCAGGGGAAAACCTGGCACTTGGGAGCAACATGATGTGCCTTGATTAGCTGGTAGACTTCACCCATTTATACAGATAAAATAGGACCACAAAGTGCTCAGGACTCACAGCATGATTTCATCTGTGACTGTACAGAGACAGTAATCACTCAACAACATATAATGCCTCTCCTGCAACTATCACCTGCTTTCAGATATTCAAGTAAAGGCATTAAAAATTCAACATGATTGCTTTCAATTTGTTTACCTACTGAATGATAGCACCAAAACACACTATAATGACCGAACATAAACACATACTTGTAACTCTCAACCTGCTGACAGGAAGACACTGTGATGAAGGAGTCTGTGCGGGAACTGTAGGCCAAGGGACCGGGCAGAAGGAAACCAGGCAGAAAGCGGCCAAAAGCAAAGCTCTCCTGTTCAAACAGCATGAGCATCCCATCCATGGACTGGATGCAGATCAGATCTCGGCCTAAGGACAGCAACAGAAAGAAATAAGAAACAAACTGCAGTTTTTTATATAGTTTTAACCCTAAAACTATGACTAAATTAAAACTGTACTCATAAGTAATCTTAACAAAAATACAATTAATTTTCATTTATGGGAGTGTTTACTATGAGGAAAAACACTAAATATTCCAACCTCAAAAAAGGTTTATTTTCTAAAATAAACAAATTGAGATGAATAACATTCAGAATACATTAGAATGGGGAAAAAAAGAGCAAGATATTTTACTTCAAACCAAAATTCCTAAGGATATAATCATTACAATTTCAGTTTAAAGAAATGTTTCAATATTTCCAAAACATCAAATTATTCCGGTTCTTAAATGCTTCCATACCTTACAAGCAGTCATAACAACTGTGGTTTAAAAATAACCTATTCTATTCTTTCAAGTCTACTAAAGAAACATAACAGAACATCCTACAAATATGTATTGTTGTGAAAATAATACAATGGTAATATTTTCCACATTTTACATTCACATTTTCTGTCTTCAAGGAAAACAAAAACAAACCAGGCCCACTCTGTATTACCAGCAAGACTAAAAAATATCAAATAAAACCAATTCATCTTGGAGTAAATCACTTCAAGCCTCATCCATTATTCAGCAGCCCCAAGACATGACTTAAGACATGGCTTGTCATGCCTCAAGTACACCAATCCAAATTCAAAGTCTCATTGGAAAGGCTTCTGAGAGCAGAAGCTGATTATGCAGTTTGCACTTCATATGCAGGGTAACAATTCAAACAAACAATATCTTTTATGCATTCAAAGAGAGCTATATCATTAAGACTAACACTTTCTGGAGCTGATAGATGTGTCTCTCCTGAATTCATAGATAAGCCCTTATCTTGCAAACACTACATGAAGCACTTGTAATTCAAAATGTCTATTCACCTCAATTAAAATACTCTGTTGTGTCTCAGGAATGATTCTCCATGCATGGGTGACCCAAATAAATTGTTCACTAAGTTCCACCCTCTTTTAATTAGTGTTTCCTAACAGAGGAAGGTGAAGCAAAAAAACCCAAAAATAGACTAAAACTTCATTCTTACAGTTATATGAAGGTAACAAAGGTCAAAAAGATACTCAGTATATGAAAAAAGCGACATCTACAGTGCAAAACATGTTCATCTCCACTGTGATTCTTCATAGAAACTTTAACTACTCTAGAATAAAAAGCAGTGTAAGAGGCCAGAAGTACCTCACGTTACTTGAAAAGTTCTAAATATTGCTTTATACAAGACCAAAAGACATTTAATTGTAAAGTGAATGCCCTTACTAACACAGAAATCTTAAATATTTTGTAACAGAATTAAATTCCAGGTATTGCTGGTTTTACTGATGGTAGTGAGAAAACTATATTAAGAAAACTACTGATCATAACCTTTAAGGTTTAAGCTTGTTCTAAAATATGCAATTAAGTGGTTAATTCTACTCTTGTGATGACAAGTGTAACAGATAAAATTGGTATGCAGTGATACTCCAGTAGAAATAATACAATTCAAATGACAGGAAAAAGTAAAGTCACTGCAAGTGTTGAGGTGTTACTGCTTAATGAAACAAATAAAAATAACTTCTGTTCTCCTCTGCATCACAGATATCAATCTTGTTCTTAAAAATTTGATTACACTGTGAAAGTGGTCACAGAAAAATTACAGCACCTCCTGCAACACATACAAAGTTACGTGTCAAATCAGACTTGGAAGCATCATCAGTCCCTTCCAGCTTGGTAGATCCTACAATTCTGTGATGCATAACCCCCAACTACAGGCAAGTATCATTGTTCAATTCTCTCCAGTTTTAACAGTAGTGATATCACAGAATCCCAGACTATTCTGAGTTGGAAGGGACCCACAAGGATCATCAAATCCAACTCCTCAGTCAATGGCCCACATAGGGGATTGAACCCATGACCTTGGCATTATTACAGTCAAGTTTTAACCAACTGAGCTAATCTCAGAGTCAATGATATGATTATGACACAACATAATACAACAAGTTCTTTAGGACACTGCATTGATCTCCACAAATACTGCACTACTGAACCATTCTGCCTAAAGAAACAAATACAGGCACATAAGACTCAGCCATCACTCTTTTGGCCTTTAAAAGCACAGCAGCAGTTCTTAATATACCCACCACTTAGTTCATCATATTTGTATTGTTCCTACTCATTAATTTTCAAATTTGGATTTTTAACTAGCTTACACTAGTGGATCAAACCTCAGTTATCCAAACTATTACATGTAAAGCTTAATTAAAGAAAATTAAATTGCATATGAACACTTATTTCCCAGCCTTTTATAGGTCAACTTATTTCCTTCAGCCATTTGTTTTTAATGTATAGCTAGTGAATGGGGGTTTTATGTTTCACTTTAAGAAATGAAATCTTCCAAAAACTCCACCAGAAATGTCCATTTCAAAAAACCTCATTGCAGCCAGTTGGCTTTGCCAGTGACACATTTATAAAGTGAAAATACAAACCACAGTGTTTTCTGCATATCAGATGGAATCACTTAGTGTACTCCACATAGTTTCAGCAGCTTGTGTCTCAAGAGGAATGTCTCTCAGCCAGGAAGTGTTACTTTTAAGCACAAGTCTAGCTACTGTTGTTTTGTTATTCTAGCAGGACATAAATACATTTACGTCACACTTCTAAGCCACAACACATTTTCAGACCTAATGCAAAAACAAAATGAGAGGCAGGTGGTACTTTTTTTGAAATAAGCTTCTAATCAAAGCTATTTTGGAGCTCAAGGTTTTTGCATGTTAATGATTTCCTCTACTCTCAGCCTCCCTTCTGGCACCAAATCATTTTCATAAAAAGTACATTATATAATCACAAGGCTGAGCACCACGTGAAATCATGCAATGAAAACTACAGCAGGATAAACTGGAAATCAGGAAAAGCTTCATAAAGTCAGAGATTTTAGGAAGACGTCAGCAAAGAAAACTTTTAACTGCCTTTGATGATAATCAAATGCTTCAGTAAAAAACTTCATGTGGAAGGAAGCATCAATGAAATAAAATTAAAAGATAAACTGGCATTTACAACAGAGTCAGTAGCCTAAGACCCCCTTAATTATATGTGGGAAATCACTTCCTAATATGATAAAAAAGTTAAATCCACAATGCATCGACCAGTCAAGTGATGCACATAAACTGTACTCCCATACACTGGAAGAAAAGCTCCTGTCCTGACTTGAAACAAGCCAAATCTGTTTTATTGTACTTCAACATTGAAATTTGCCCCAGAAAATTTCTCCTGGCATAGACAAAAAAGTCTCCTCCAGTCCAACCCATTTTGAAGACTTCTACTGGCTGCTGAGTGTTGCTCTCCTAGCAAAACAGATCTGGATCAACTGTGAGAAAAGCACTTCAAGAATCAGTTCTGACAAATGGAAAAACCATTAGAAGATAAGTTGGATGGTTCTTCAAACTATGTACATGCAGTAAAAGGCAAGTCTTAGGTTAGTTCCCCCACCCAGTGCAGCAAGCACGTGTCAGTGTACATTCAGAGAGAACTCTGAATTTACTGGCTTGGTGGTCTGGTGGCTGCTTCTCACAGCGCTACAGAAGGGATCCAAGTCCAGAATCTCAGCTGCAGCCATTCATCCCAGGCCAGAGGATCCCACAGCACTTCCAAGGCCATGCAACACCCCAAACACACGTAAAGAGCACAAGGCAAAATGCTCTGCATCACTCTGTGCTAATGCAAGTGCTCATCCCAAATAACACACAATATGTACACATGTTCCAGCTGAGACAAAGTGCTTTTCTGCTGGGATTGAAAACTCATTCCAATGGGAATGAAATAGAGTAGTAGATAGGAAGAGAAGAACTTCAAGAGAAACTATGGAAAGCGTTTAAGGAAAACACTAAATACTTATTCTACTGATGTCAGCTTTAACTATTTTCAAACCCCTCTTTGCAGTAAAACATATTCACAAGTCCCAACACAAGAGATGCTCTCTCTGCAACAGCCCACTCTGTAAGAAATCTCCACGGTCAGGTCACAATAAAGCATGCAATCAGAGCTGCCAAGAGGAAAAGAACCTTCCTGCTTCTCTCAGCCATCAAACTGCATTTCCTCTACCTAACCTCCTGCAGATTTCCGCCTGCCATAAAGCAGGAGTTGAGATGGAAAAGGAATCTTGAACTATTAAAGTATCTCCAAAAGTAAGTCAGTACTCACTCACATGATCAATCCTTCAGAGACCTGTGATAACACCCCTCTATTCTTGATTGAACTCTTACCACAGAAGATGACATGATTAAATTATGCAACTTGGGAATTACTCCTTTAAATCTCCTATTAACCTGAGGCAGTGGAAGGACCCTTACCAAAAACACCAGTATGGCTCAAAGGAGCACAAAAGACTAGCACACAGTATAGAGACCCAAAAGTATCATAACTGCAACATCTAACACACAAAAATCTCATACTGAAAGAAACATGGCTTATGGCACTGTGTAGACACGAAAGGTAAAGTTTTCTCCCCCAAACAGATTATAATACTAAAATTAGTTTATTACAACCTTCCTATTAAGAACTTTTTCGATGTTCAAAAGGTGGTGTTTATCTAGTGCAAGCTATAATCTCAGGGAAAATGTTCAGGGGGCTGTAGGAGCACTATCACACAAAGCTGTTCTCTTTTTTCAATGCAGCAGATTAATTACAGATGGGGGGGGTTGAAAAAAAGAATTTCGGTGGATGAAATTTCTCTGAGGGTTTCTCCCCTGAGCTCGGAAAGGCTCCCTCTGCACCAAGCCCGCCTGAACCCCCGATGCGCCACAGAAGGATGACCAGAGACTGGAAGGTTTGGTGGCAGAAGCAGCAAAGTTTATTTGAATGCCTCATTTACATAATCTCAGGCAGGGAAGGTTCTGGAAGGGTGGGTGGTACGAGGCTTCCTATTGGTCAGGGAGCATGCAAATAAGGGATTGAAAATAGACCAATAGAGTAAAGGAGTGGAATATTGCAACAACCAACGATAGAGCAAGGATAACAACCAATCAGAGAACAGGGATAAGAACCAAGGACAATACAGAACTTTATGGGGAGAAATGGCGGGAAAGAAACTCTAGGGGATTGTGGGAAGAAGAAACTTTGATAGGGGATGACTAAGGAAAAATTCAATAGGGAAGACATGTTTGTGATGCACTTTTTATTACACTACTGATGTTAATATGTCAGTGTTAGGGGNGTGGGAGGGGCTGGGGCAGTTGCTTCACAGCTGTGGTCCCAGCAAGGCACACCGTGCTGTCCCAGGAGGGATGGGGAGGCCCAAGCCCACAGCACCGGCTCACCATCATGTTATCTTAGGGAAGTAAAATGTTTGTTCTTAGTTCTTCTCTTTGCTTAAGTCTGTCTTTAGAGATTTGACTTCTTTAGAATGATTTGTAGTTAGAATGGTAAAATCTGTGCTTACTGGGGAGTGGGAAGTTATATATAACTTGTATAAGTGTGTGTTATATTGTAGTTTTCTTTCAATTTTCTCTTTTCTGTATAAATACATGTAGTTAGTTTCAGCATAAACCTAGTTTGGAAGGTTTTTTTCCCTCTCTCCCTTCTTCCCTTTTCACTCTGTCTCGGACAGTTGGCGTTTTGCCAGCTCAACCCAAGACAATTAGCTATGCATGGAAGAATGACTGTATGCATGGATGTGGCCTGAATAATGACAATTCATGAAGAAATGGTAGAATTCTTTTTCCTTAAATTCTATTTGTTGCCATAACTTTTTCAGTAACTATTTTTCAGGCCCTAGCAGCTGCAGAAATCTTCTAAGAGCTCTGCATCCATACAGGCATTACAATACTGGCATATACTTTTTCTAACGCAAGTAGGAGAAATTCTAGTTTTTGAACCTTTCCAATGTTAAGCTGCCCTAACTGAAGCTATACACCAATCATACATTATATAAATATTATAGAACATCTTACTGAAATAACAAATCTCCCACAAACAAGTACTGTCAGGTGTTTTCCTTCCAAAGTAATAACATTTGACTGAATAATTAGGGCACATGGATTGTTTTCAGTGAATGATAAATCAAACCCACACCTTTCACTGAGTTCAGCTGAAGCTGAATATAGGCCCTATTTTGCAATATTTTAGGTACTTGCAAAAGTTATCAGTAAGCTCTTAAGTCACCACCATACAATAAATCTTTCATCTTTAAAATTCCATTTAAGATAGACCTGCAAACTTATAATCAAACAGAACAACATAATCCCACTCTAAAACCCCAGTGAAATTCCCCATCTTTTCTCCTCCTTCTCCTTTCATAGTCTCCTTAGACCAAGAAGCTTTATGATTCCCACAGCACTTTGATGTATGAAGCTCTGTCTCAGGGAGGATGAGTGATTCCAAAGCTCAGGGTTAGGATTAAAGGGCAGGCCAGTAAGGGTAACACTGCTGTGGGTGTTTGCTACAATAACCCCAGGCACCAGTACAGGCTGGGGGCTGATCTGCTGGAAAGCAGCTCTGTGGAGAAGGGCTCAGGGGTCCTGGGGGACAGCAAGTTGTCTGTGAGCCAGCAGTGTGGCCTTGTGGCCAAGAATGCCAACAATACCCTGGGATGCATTGGGAAGGGCACTGCCAGCAGGTAAAGGGAGCTGATCCTGCCCTTTAATTTTTTGAGCTAGAGAATCATTGAAGAAATATGCTGAAGAAGCTCCAGAATAACTACAGTCACCTCCAAGGAACTAATTGAAAATAGTTAATAACAAAGTTGAACAGTCTTACAACACAAAACTGGGAGTTGACCATACAGAGTATTAGATGGAACTCCTATACCTCTTCAAGACATTTCAAATATCCCCCTAAAACTAGAAATAGCGAGCTTGACTAAATATGTTCAAAACCACCAAGGAAACACAGCCACTTTTCACGTTCAGACCATTTGTGTGTATATACCCTAGGCCAGTAATCAACATACAGAAAAGACTAACTCTTACTTTGTGGTCAAATGAGTCATGGAATTACATCTCCATCAAAAAAATCATCACCCTATTGCTTGACTTTTTGGCAAACTCAGAAAGGACACCACAGCTTTAACAGCAGGAACAATTTGTTCTCTTGTATTTTAAGACCATTGGAAGCACGGTGTGAACTCTCAGATGACAGGGAGTTGGCTGTGAGGGGCTGATGGGGGACAGGCTGGGCATCAGGCACCAGGTGGTGAGCAATTGTGTGGGTTCATCGTTTGCTTTTCTTGCATTTTATTTCTCTCTCTCTCTCCTTTTCATTACTATTATTTTAATTATTATAATATTTCAATGTATTTCTAATATTAAACTGTTCTCAGCTCAACCCACAGGTTTACCCCATTCTGGTTCTCCTCCCTGTCCCACCAGGTGAGGTGGGAGGAGGTGAGAGAGCAGCTGCCTGGTACCTGGTTGCTGGAAAGGATTAAACCACAATAGTGATACAGTAGGGTGACTTTTGATAAGGAATGATTTGCATTAAACTTAATAACCCAAAGTACAACTAGTATAAACTATTATAGCCTGTGCAAGACACATTTCAGCCATCTAGAAAGAGCAACTAACAGGAGTTTGGTGACCTTTCAAATAAATTCTTAGAGGTTACTTTTTATGTAATGGAGCAGACATTGACAAATGCTAGAAAAATAAACAAAAGCTACATACACACATTTCTGAGAGACCTTTTGGGAAGACAAAATAGGCTAAATAGTTAGAAACTAAAACTGTGTTCTTCTGGATGAAAAAATATAGGGCAGCAAACAAATCTTACACAAATGCATCCACAAGAAATGCTGGAACATTTAATAAGAAAATACATATATAAATAATAAAGCTGTACATAGGTTTGAAGTGACAGCAAATTCATCAAGCCAAACTATTTATTAGACAGGGTAAGAACATATACTGCATTTCTAAACTTTAGAGACAGTATTTCTAAACTTAAGGAAAACATCTGATGTGATCTCAGACAATTGACTCACAGGAAACCAGAAAATGGCAGGCAATAGAACTAAGAAGAAGAATCTGGGGATTAGAGGAAGATGATGAATTAAATATGAGTCAACAATATGTCAGCAAAAAGACAAATGCAAGATTGGGTCATTATTAATACACATGTGCTATTAAAAACATATGAGGTAATTATTGTTCTGCCTTGGCACTCACTGGCTCCTGGCAGGAGCACTGCAGAAGCCACAACCCCACGTGCCAGACACAAAACACTTCATACTACCAGTGCACAATGACTGCACACATTTGGGTACCACACCTCAACAAAGGAAATCAGAAAAAGTGTCAGACAGAATTTACCAAAGTTCTCAAAAATATGTCTTTGACTTAAATATGCAACTGCTCTCAAAGTTACATATTTCTACAATAGGTTTTACTCCACTTTAATTATAGTGTTTCCTTTAAACAAAATCCAGATTAAGTGATATATTTAGCAATTTATTATTGAGTCAAAGTTCTGGCATACTGAAGGCAATGGGAATTTTTATTTCAATTAGGTTATGATTATTAGGCTGCAATCATTACTGTTAAGAGAACTTGAAGAAGGTAAAAGGAAATGGATGATAAGAGATTCAGAGAACATTTTCCTTGATTATTTTTCCATTCATGTGTTCAATTTAGAGAAGAGGTTCTAGCGCCCTTATTAAAAGAAAAAAAAAAACAAAACACTAACAGGATTTCAAAGTTGAGAAAACCATTTAGAAGTAGCCAGCAGTGGATCTATTCCATGAAAAAAAATCTCAGAAGTCCAAGCCTTTCAAATAATCTGTCCTTATGCAGAGGCAATTTAACAGGAAGGCAACAGTTTTATATTCTGATCCTTCACAGAACTAGCCAATAAATCAAAGTCCAGATTCATACTGCTCCTGTATTTAAACATAGTCATAAGAATCATTTAACCTTACAGCATAAAACCCAGCTGATAATTTTTTTTCTGACCAACACCTAATAAAATTCATTCCTGCAGAACTGTGAAAAAGTTAAGCATAGTTTACCCTTCCTACAAAGTTTCCTGTTACAAGGTTGCATGGTTTATGTATATGTTGTATTTCATTATTAAAGAAATTCCTCCATATAGCAGCCTCTTTGTGGTAACACTCAAACATATTTTGCCCCAGGCCAGTGCTATAATAAACGTAAAATGAATTCAAGGCCATTTGCTGAGAAAAAGACAGGTTCATGATATTTTCACACTTTTTTGCTTGTAACTTTTTCATGTCAAAGCTCAATTTTGTTTTTACCTTCCCTTTGCTATTGTTTTATTATTTGCTTTTATTGGTACTGCATCCATCAAACAACTCAAATAAATCTGAACTACTCTGGAAGCCAACTTACGGCATTATGGTTTCAGAGGAAAAAGTAAATTTCAAAACTTGTGCACTATCAACTCATTTGAAGAGGTTATATAAAACCAGGACAAATTCACTTATTATTTAAATATCAGATAATGCAAGAATATTTTGTGTAATCACACAAAACAGCAACGGGGTTTTTGCAGTGCAAAGCCATTACCTATAAGTAAACACCATCAGCAACTAAGAAAGCAAGGTTAATAAACTGTGCTTTCTGTCTCTCATTAACTAAAATTAGTATTCTGTTCAAGAGTAACCCAATAGATTGTGTCCCACTGGCAAGTAGAAGACAAAATCTACAATATTGAAAAAAAAAATTGAAGAAGACCGGAAGTGTCAGGAGTGTTCATACACCCACCTTAATGTACCACTTATGCCCTGATGAACAAGCACAGAACTCAACCCTCACCTGGGAAAGATCAGCCTCCTCTTACAGCATGTGATCATTCACTCACTTCCTAAGCAATTCAGACAACAGCTCAGGAAACCTGCACTGCACACACCAGCCCTCAAAGCACAGAATTTTAGTATTCACTCCTTACACACTGTTTGTTCATGCACGAGCTACTGTCCTGCCCACAATTCAGTCTAGTACACAGGTGACCACAGGAAATTTGTGATAATCTGTGAAGCCGCCTAAGTTTCAAGTAATAGTGGGTTTTTTACTTTAAAGCACTTCTTCACTCTCTGCATCACTTCAGCAGAAATTTATTGCATATACTTTCCTCAAACATAAGTCAACACTCTGACTCAAGGCAAAAAAGGCAAAGAATGAAATTATAGCCTGATCTGCACAATTTTTCAAAGCAGCAATAAGGGCATAATACCACCATTTCTTATAAGCAGGCTCCACATCAATAAACCCTTCCTTCTAAGAACAGTCAGACAAGAAGTATATGGGCTCTTTCTCAAGATGTAGAAGGACTTCAGCTAACAGCTATGAGCTAACTGAGCCCTAATACATTCAACAGAAACTGGCTATGTAGGAGTAAGAGTCGTTTTCCAAACTAGTGCCTTCTTTTACATGCCATCCTTCAGGTGTGTCAATCCCACTACACAGCTTGGTGTCACCTGCAAAGTTGCTGAGGGTGCACTCGATCCCACTGCCTGCATCACTGATGAAGATACCGAAAAGCACAAATCCCTGAGGGACACCACTCCTCTCATCAGCCTCCACCTGGACATAGAGCCACTGACCACAACTCTCTGGCTGCTTCCAGCCAGCCAGTTCCTTATCCACCAAACAGTCCATCCATCAAATCCATGTCCCTCCAACCTGGAGATAAGGATGCCACATGGGCCAATGTCAAAGGCCTTACAGAAGTCAAGGTACATGGCATCAGCCCATCCTTCCTTCAATTGTTGTAGTTACTCCATCACAGAAGGCCACCAGACTGTTCAGGCATGATTTGTCCTTAGTGAAGCCATGCTGCCTGTCTTAGGTCACTTCCAATGTGTCTTAACATCCATGAGGATCTGCTCCACGATCTTCACCGGCCAGAGGAGAGCCTCGCTGGTCTGCAGTTCCTTGGATCTTCCTTTCTCCCTTTTCTCCCTTTCTAAAGAGAGGAGAGATGTTTCCCCTTTTCCAGTCACCAGGGACTTTGCCTGACTGCCCTGACTTCTCAAATACAATGGAGAGTGGCTTTGCAACAAAATCAGCCTGTTCCCTCAGGACCTGGGATGCAGGACATCAGGCCCCACAGACTGGTGGCTATTCAGTTTCATCAAGTGGTCTCAAACCTGTTCTTTACTTACAGTGGGAAGGACTTTGCTCCCCCAACTCCCACTAGAGGTTCAGGG
>VWZD01003164.1:620668-644069 GCA_013396695.1 Sakesphorus luctuosus
GGGGGGGGGAGGGGCACACTCTCCTTGGCCTTTCTTTTCTCACCTGTGTACTTCCAGAATCACTTTTTATCGTAATTCTTTACATACAAGAAGTCCTGTTGCATCGGTGCTTTGATTTACTTGATCCCACCCCTACACATCTGAACTGTATCCCTGCACTCTCCCCAGGTCACTGTCCCTGTTTCCATTAGTTGTGCATTTCTTTCCTACTCCTCAGCTTGAAGAGCAGATCCTTGTTCATCCATGCTGGTGTCCATCCTGCCTTGCTTGATTTCTTACACATTGGGATGGAGGGCTTTGTGCTCTAAGAAAAGCATTCTTAAAGAGCTGCCAACTCTGGTCAGCTCCTTTGTCCCTAAGGAACATTTCCCAGGGGATCTCATTCACCAACTCCTTAAACATCTGGAATTTCACTGTCACAAAATTCAGGGCTCTGACTTTGCACTTCACCTCAAGGCCCACACTCCTTGAGGTCACATCCAGGGTGTGGCTGCTACAGCCCAGGCTGCCCCCAAACTTAACCCCTCTAATGAACTCATCATCTTAAACGATGAGCTTGAGTCAAATACCAACGACTTGGCATTTAAGTCACAGAGATCCAGAACTGGAGCTGTGAAACCAGAAAATACTTCCCAAGATACTGTAAACTACCAGCAAACACCACTTCATATAATGAAAGTTGAATTGTTAGCACAGCAACCTCTGGTGGCATAATCCCATGATGCCATAATAGTATAACCCAACCTTATAAAAATTATGATGAATGGGTTTATATAAAGTACAACTTTTCTGAAGTTGAATCCTTACCATAAGTAAGGATGCAACATAAATCACAAAAAGGTATGCTTTTTCACCTTCATTTTCTTAAAAAAAAAAAACCAAACAAAACCAAGAGTTTAAGGTAGAGCACCCTCAAGTTCTTTAAATTTTATATCTGAAGTAAAACATGAAGTTTCCAATCTGTTCATTACTTAAGGGCTGTGACATTTTGTGGCTAGGTTAAGACTTCACTTGGTTAAAAGCAGCGTTCAGCACTACTGACTCGTAATTTTATCATGAATCATCCTTTTAAAACGAGTCATATGCTAGAAATGGAGCTTTGGATGACAAATTCAACTTATAGCTCTAAGATCATGAGGAAGGCTTCAGAAATATGAAAAGGAGACATATGCATTCTAAACAACAAAGGCAAGATCTTAAAAGTTAAGTTCTACTTCAGAAAATCTGGGCTGACAATACAGAATTATTTTAAAATATAAAATGAATACTTGATTTTCCTCTGTCCCTTCCTGATAGTTTCTTGGTTTTATTTTAGTATCAGTGTTCACAAGACAGCAAGGAACAAACACAAAGCTAAAGCTCCAAAAAACTGTAAAGTTCTGCATTATAATCCTTTCCTTTGCCACAGATTTTTAAAGTTGCAAGTTACAAGTAACTCTGCCTACACTATGCTTGACTTGTATTCTCATCTTTGTAGGTGTGTTCCATTTACTATTTTTAAACATTTCCATTAACTTTTTTTAGGATTCTAGCTAAACTTATAAGGGATTTCATTATTATTTGTCATATCCCTGACCCTTTAATAGCTGTGCTGAAAGTATGGGTCAAGTTCATTTCAGCTTTTTATTAGAGTTCTGCAACCAGCAGAATACATTTTGTTACAATCAATAAAACACTTAGCCATAGATGTTTTCAGAAAGTGCCTTTAAATCTTGCAGAAAATACACCTGTAGAATCATTTCAAGGATAAATCAGCTTTAGAGAGGCAGCCCGTTAACCAAAAACTGTAGTAAGAGGACCATCTAGTGGTGACAACCACAACTCACACTCTGCTATTTTTAAGAAAATTGCACACTGTTAATCTGTGCAAACCACTGTCAACTTCTCAGTCTTTGGCTTTTTTATTCCATAGCTTTAATAGTTTCTTTCGTTTAGGTTTTGGCCTTCTATGATGAGAATAAATAAATGAGTTTGTTGATTTTCTTCATCTGTTTCTGTTATGAGAACATCTGTGTCAATTCTTCCAAACATGAAAACTGCTCATAGATCAAATCCTTAATCTGAAGACACTAGCAAGAATGAAATTTAGCAACTAGGCTACCAAATAGGTTTCTTTACTTGACAATTCTCTCCACAGAGAAATCTGTAATAGCTTTTTTCCTAATACAAGAGGCCAAAAGCCAACAGTTGAGAAGTGACAGTTGTACTTTGTATGTTTTACATTTCCATCACAGTTCAGCTGAAGAGATGTGCACTTTAACTCCCTGAAGAGTTGGGAGTTTGCTCTCCAAAAGTTCAGGGCCCTGATTTCAGTTTTCATCTGACCCACACCTCTCAGAGCTGCAAACTCAACCCTTTTTTCTTTTGTCAGTGTTAACTCACACAGCTGGGAAGAATGAGCTTCTTTACCACTGAAGGTATAGGGTTAAGAGCTCCATAAAAAAGAAAAAAAACCAAACAGAAATCTGAGCAGGGCTGAGCAACTCTATAGATCAAGTGCTCTGTGTCAACTCCTGCAGCATTCTTTGCTTCCTCAGATGAAAGATCATGTTCTTAGGGGCCCAACACACACTCTCCTTACCAACACTCCCACAGCACTTTCCCTGTATGCTCACTGTCCTCCTCCTGCTCAACTGCCACTGTCCTGTGTCTGCTCCAGCAGCTCTGTCACCATGACCTGTGAAGTGCCTCTCTCACCCTCAGGTTGTTTCAGGGATGCTGGAGTACAGCAGTAAGACACGTAATAAACACAGCAGTAACACCAGAAAACAGTTACAAAAACTCTCCCTAATGTTTTGCTAGTGTAATTCCAGAGTGGGTGTAGAAGTCAGACTGCTGCTCTGCCACCATCATGAATTAACTCCTGCTGAAGGTGAGACAGACTGTAAGCAGATGCCTGAAAACAATTCCAGAGAAACCCATGGAAGGCTGATAGTAAAAAAAATATTCATTTATTTTCAGATTCTCAATGGCACCCCAGAACATCTGCCAAACACAGATACACATTGATAGCATGGCAAGCCAGACCAGGCAGGCATTTATTTACTGAAAGTAACATTTGATAGACCTCCTTGCTGATTCACTCTGGCTCGTCTTGCAAGATGGAAGTAAAACCACAATACTGTCATTCTTAAACCTCAAGGACAGAATATAATAGTAAAGATGATACTTAGAAAATCCAAAATAGATACACTGCAAAAGGCTTGGGACAAGATTAAAAGCACATCTTTGACAAGAAATCTAATAAAACAGTCCAGGAAAGCCACAAAAAGAACATTCATTCCAGGAAATCTACAAAAAAAAAAAAAAGAGAGATTCCATCGCTTCCCAAAAAGAACTTTCTCCAGTGTAATTTCTCTGATGCTTCAATACACGCTTTAATAGCCTGCTATCAGGTACCTGAACATTCACTGTAATTTTCCTAGATTTAGATCTTACACAGAAAGCATCTTCAGTCTGTGATATGAACATGTATTATTCATTACATAACATAAATCTCTGCCTTCTTTGTTCATTTATGACTTGAGATCACTCTTTTTCCAACAGCAATAAACATACTTATGTGAACAGGAACATGGTGAAGAAAAGAAGAGGAAAGCTGCATGACATGCTAACAGAGAAGTGCTCCGAGAAAACCAAGCAAAATTTGCAGAACTTACCAGAGCTCCCTCTGCTGATCTTGCTGCTTTGCCAGCTATGGCCCTCATTTCCATGCCATGTGTTAAGTGTTTGGCTGGCTGAAGAGGTTCTAAGGTTACCAGTGCCTTCTGTCTCCCTAGCTTGCAAAAACACCTTCTTCCTTACCTTCCTTGCATCCACCAGAGCTCATGAGACAGGTCTGGCATCAAGACTGAGCTGGTGGTCAGATGTCTATTCAGACCTCCATGGTAAACAAACATGCACATCAAAAATCCAGAGAGTTTATTCTTCAGAACTGCATGGTGGTACATCAGTACTTGTTTTATTCCTCCTGAATCTTTCCAGACATTCACAATGCTTAGTTTATGACTCCCTGTAAATCTGTTACTGTAATTCCCCTGTAGTATGCCAGAAAGCACATTATTCCCTCTTATCAGATTTAGTAATGTCCTTCTGCTGCTGCCAGGAAGATACTCACACTCTCTACTCTCACTCCTCAAGATACTCACAGCATTAATACCTTCTCACCCACCTGAGGTGACCATTTTCCCCAAGGTGGTTGTAATTAGTGGGTGAAAATCTATTCAATCAGTAATAATTTGGGTCAGCTGAATTCAAGGCCAGGGACAAGCCTGAGCTCAGGGTAAGACATTGTATCATTAATACTAGAAGGTTATTACAGGCACAGAACTGAGGGACTGCCTGCACATATTTGCCTTATTGCCCCAAAAGACTTTCTACCTGTGAAAGTGACCACATCACTCTGCCAACAGTTTAGGGACAATACTTTAGCAGATTACTGCCACTCCCCAGTATTGCTGGGCAAACTTTACCTCTGAAGAAAAAGAGATGCCATGCAAAGCAAATCTCAGTGCTTCCACACTGGAACACAAAAGCATCCACAAGTTCAAAAAAGACTGATCTCTATTAAACTCATTCAAATCTACAAACACACTATAAATACTGTACACTGTTATATTTTTCCAGTTAAAGCTTAAGCAATTTTTTATAAGTCTGCATTACGTATCTTTCAAGATATTTGATTTTTTAGGTTCAGCAAATGGAAAGATGTTAACTTTTTAACTTTTCCAGGATAAGCAAGTGCAGAAAAGCAAAACAGAATTGAAGCACAGAAGAAAACAACTAGTTTTAGATGTTAAAGTATTTTACAAAGGAAGAGCCAGGGATTTTATTATGTTTTTTAAAATTAGTATTATCCTTGTAAATTCATGTCCAGTTCAAAATGTGAGAAAACAATTATTCTGCATTTAATATTCTTTGCCTCATTTTGATTTCAGTTACTTTCAATATGTTTCAATTAAAAGGTACCACCATTGATAGAAAGACATTTTCCTCTAATCAGCAGAGTCATGTTGCCTTTCAAACTTGAAGTTCACAGTTAAACAACTAATGATAAAGAATATACAACAAGGAGCTTACCTTTTACCCCACCAAATGGGCCATAAGTCATATTACAGGCAGTTCTCTGAAGATTGTGCTCATACATCAGTTTAATCTGATATTGGTTCCCATGTTCCACATTTCCCAGAGTTCCTACAAAAAGTCAAGGGCATATATTCATTGCTTTGATCCACATACTGTGGAAGAAGTAAAGGAGTACCAGGATAAACAACCTGAACAAAACTGCAACTTCATCCTGGTGACTTTGAGACATGGAGGCTCACACTGCTGCTTTCTTTTTTTAAAAAAATCACCAAGTTACAAAATTCCCAAAGGCCAGAACCAAAAATAAGGTCTCTTTATACTAAACATAGTATAAAGACCTAAAAGAGGCTGCAATTTTATTACTTAATTGTATTTTTCTTCAAGTTAGGCACACTTCTAAGATTAAAAAAGAAAAGTGTGCTCAAAGGGGAATCCTTAGTATTCTCAAGTTATTCAGTGAATACTCTATACCCAACAGCCCCTCTCAGCTGCAATAGTATTTGTCTCAAATCAAGCTGTAGTAGTCATTAGCTATAATTTTACAAAGCTATCTTTAGGGCATACTTATCACTTGCCTTTAATCTGTTTGCAATTAAATGTAGTGATCAACAATGAAAAGATAAAAGAAAAATATACAGTAACAAAAATAATTTTGTGATATATATCACATTCTCTGAAAAGGTCTGCATGAATTTAACCTTCATGACCCCTTCAGGAAAGCAGCAGAAATTCAAAAAGTCTTTCTAAAGAAACTAAAGCTCCCATTTTAACAATTAAAGTCTTTCCTTAACCCCATGAAGGAAGTTAATACTTAAGGACCAATTGAGAAAAAAAAACAGCCAAAAAGCCCCAAACCTTTGTAAACAGTTAGCTGGGGAAAAGGTGTTTTGAGTGAATAACACATAAGCTAAATTCTACCACAGTTTTACTACACAAAGATTATCTCGACACCATCTTTAACAACATGCTGTGAAAGATTTGTAACTTATGCCAACCTTTTAGGCAATTTCTCCAACTAAAATCCAATACAGCTTTTAAACAGCTACCCCTAAGGCAGGCCCATGTAAGTGGAAAGATGGGAATAGAGGTGAGGGAAAAAGCCTTGGCTGCTCAGGAACTAGAGAATTAGCAACACTTGATGAGACACAAGTTAGACAGTTGTCAGTGTGTGTATACTGCCTGCACCACAATACCCAGGCCATACTTCAGTCAGCCCTGAAGGATGCTGGCATTTGTCAAGGAGAAGCAGCAGTTATTTTATTATGAATAACAGATACAGTACCATGTATAAAGCAAGCAAAAATTCCACTTTATGAAAGTGTAATTTGCCATGGAAGCATAAAGAAATAATGATGGTTATTTCTCAAAGGAGCTTGTCTGAGAGTGCCCATTCAGATGACAGAAATCACCCTTAAAGCATAAATGTTTACAGATTATAGGAAAAGTCTATTAAGGATTGCAAAATTTCACTTTTATTATTTCTTAACTGCTTAAGCCATGAAGCCAAACAGCAAATTATAACTAGAAAAGAATTCTTAACTTACTGTTGTATGCTGTTAATGCAAATTTTAAAATCAATTGTTTCCATAAAAATTGTACTGGTAGGCTACAATGCTCAGACATAAGCACTATTACAGAGAAGGGAAACTCAGAAAACTGCAGTGCATCTCAGAGGATCACCTCTCAAAAAAGACCCATTTTACAGGTGTCTCCAGACAGGCAAACAGCATTCGAAACGAGAGCATGTGTTTGTAACCCATTTGCCTACAAGGCTGTGAATAGGAAGCAAGGTGCTCCCACAAGAAAACCATGTTCTTTTAATGAAAGGAGACACAGATGTCCCTGCACAGAGAAAATTAACAATGCCATGTTGTCTATTGAATATTGAAGATGAATGTACAATTAAAAGATCTCTTAAATCTGTGCTTTGCTCTAAGCATATAGAAGGGAGAAATCAATGCACAGAAAAGGTGTTTTGTGATTTGCCTCTTCACACATAGAGAGAACACATCATATAGAACTTCCAGCCACAGGCAGCAGAAGAAAGAGGGTGTAAGAAAAAACCTAATGGTTTCACCTTCTTATCAGTATTAACCTCCTGCCTTCTCATAGGCTACCCTACTAATGTACTGGCTTTCTAAGAAATTCTCTGGAGTTTTGAGTTCAGAAATAGTTGTGTTTATTTCTAAAGAGCTAAGCAGGTTGCCATTACACAACCATGTGTTCATTAGCATGTTCAACAGCATCATCCACTCCTAAACTGTAATGAGAGTTTGTTGTTTACAAGCACTACCAGCCACAGACCATCACACACATCACAGCACCTCAGGCACTGAGCAGATCAGAAAACCTCTGTTAACCTCTGGGAAATGTCTAGACCTAATTACTAATGTTTCCTCTTCACACGTGAGTTTAAGTGAGACAACATGACTGCAGATCTTCAGGGAGGATGAGCAAACACTGCATATACCAAGTTTACCATTCACCTAATCCAAACTTTAGAATACACTTAAAATCACTGGAAAGCTGTTTCACTAACCTGAAACAGCATAAACACAGAGTTTTCGGCAATGCAACACAGCCAGATGAAGTCCTTCAGTACCACTGTAAAGAAGAGTAAAAACCAACTATTTTAAAATAAATTCCAGGTAAAATTTATACAGGATAAAATTCAAGTAATATATTGAAATTTCTTTCATGTGTGAGTTGAATGCAAAGGTTTGGGTGTTAGATGATAGCATAAAAAAGCACTGATCTTCCTACATTCATGCTGAAGTACTTGGAGTTAATTTCAAAACCCAAATTAATCCTTTAAAAACTAATTTCTCAAATAAAGTTCTTCTAAGTAGACTCTCTCACAGCTAGATAAATATAAGGTCTTTTCCTTAGAGCCACAGTATGTTTGCTCTGCCTGGCCACCTACTTCCAGTAAATTCTTCTGAAATAAAGATCTTCTATCCTCTATCAAACACAAACAACTGGCCAATATTACATCTTAGATCATAACAAGTTAGTCAAGTTTCTTCATACCTTAAAAGATAACTTCCAATAGAAAGTTTTTCCTGTTCTACATCCTCCTAAAACACTGTACAAGTATCTGGCAGGTTATCCTCCACATATACCTTAAGTAAAAATTCTCTCATATCAAGATGATTCAAGAAGCAGATCAAATGCACACTACAGGATTCACAGATGTGATTAACAGTTGTCCATCTGGAAACTGAAAACCCACCCTCCAAAACAAAGGAAGAAAATCACATCTAAGACTTACACAGCAACATGGCCAGCCATTTACTTACGAAACAAATTTTCCCACTTCCACCTGCAATATTGGTTCTCGCAACTGCACTTCCAGGAGTAAGTCTTCAGCTTGTACTTCATCTCCAGGTTTCACAGGATGCGGATTAAAGATTCTAAGATATCCCATATAACTGCCCACAATAATTTTATCTAAAAAACAAACAAACAAAAAACCAACACGAAGGATGCTACACAGTACAATAGCACATGTGGAATTCAATTTGTTTCATAAGTGCTTCAAATAATACTCTATAAAGATAGAATATTGACATAATTCAATTAATGTTGATTATGCTCTGTCTTTTAGGTTAAGATTAGCAATTACCTGTTTTGCAGAGTCATGAAAATGTGTCAGCAAAGGATTCAGTGTGGCAATTATCCTGGTGGTGGCACTGACCACTGTCATTATTCCATTATTTTAGATGGATGTCCACAATTCTTAAACAGTCCCATTCTGGTTTTGAAGAGTACTTCAAGCTTTCAGTCCCTACATCTTAGATTTGTGCATACACATATCATACCAGCAGAAGTGGGGAGTTTTAGAACTCGGATCGACAGCATTTATCCAAATGCAAAGTAAAGCCTGATAAATACTACACCAGGTCAACAAAGCTAGGCCTTGACATCACCTGCCCTTGAGACAGATCCATTACCTCAAAGATTAATTCAATGGTTGCCTTGGAGTTAATTTGGAATAGGTATTTTAAGCAAGTAGTCGTTTGGTTATCATTTGGTTTGAATAACAAAAAACTATTAATGAAAAAAATCCAAGAGGCGACTCTCATGATAATCAACTCAAGTTGGTTGTCAATACTTATTTCCTCTAGATACAGATCATCTTATCAATGCAGATCAAAATTAAAACCAGCAAAACTTGTCCACAAGTCAGGAGAATCTTACAAGTATTCCTAAGGCATGCTGACCAGCCTCTAAAATCTTCGGATAGTTCTACAGGATCCCACATTAAAAGCTCAGAACAGTCAGTTGCTTCCTTTCTTCTTCAGTCACAAAAAAAAACTTGCCCTGTCCAAGTCCTTCCTTCAGAAAGTACTGACTGCCTTCCCAACTAATCTTTTCCTGAGCTCAGTAACAAGTATTCCATCAGCAGTAAACTAAATCCATTCCATGTATTCACTATTAATACTTAAGACATTTTTACTTGGTTTCGATGTTAGGCAATTGATGAACTTTTGTACCTGAACTCTGGAAGAAAAAGAGCCTAGTCTAACCAATAAAGAGAAAGTGTAATGTGGATAAAGTCAATAAACAGCAGACTCCTATTCCCATAACACTGTTTTAAGTCCTGCTTTTATATAATTATTTCTTTTTCTTCTAGGAAAAGTCTATTCTGAACTCTGGCAGAATTCTGGGGGTTTTGACCACGGGTAAGTTTACATGACCCCAGGCCTGCTGATGACAGATGGGATATATCTGTCTCAAAAGGGAAAAAGCATCTCAGCTCAGGAGTTATCTTGTTGAGAGAGTTTTAAACTGTGAAGGAAGAAAGGAAGGATCATCAGAGGTAAACCTGGGGGTGTCATGCCAGTGTTTGAGGGGCAGTGTGATGGTGAGGTCCTTCTATCTGCCATCCCAAAGGAGGCAGGAGATGGAGATCCACTTGGCAGCAAAGGCTTGAGGGTTATTAATGTGCTAGAAACCACAGAAATGCTTGAGAACAGTCACACAGGAATTCCAACTTTGCCACAAAAAAGGTGGCAGGATCAATTACCCAAGTGAAGTGCATCTACACCAGTGCACGCAGCATAAGCAACAAACAGGAGGAGCTGGAAGCTGTTGTGCAGTTAGAAAATTCTGACACAGTTGCCATGACAGAAAGATCATGGTAACTATGTGGGATGACTCACACAACTGGAGTGCTGCAATGGATAGCTATAAATGCTTCAGAGGGGATAGGCAAGGAGAGAGAGGTGGTAGAGTAGCCCTGTGTGGTAGGGAGTGTTTTGATTGTCTAGAGCTTAGTGATGGTGACAACAGGGTTGAGTGTTTTTGCATAAGAATCATGGAAAAGGCCAACAAAGCCTGTCATGGTGGGAACCTGCTCTAAACCACCCAGTCAGGGTGAGGAGACAGATGAAATATTCTATAAGCAGCTGGGAAAAGTCTCACAATAACTGGCTCTTGTTCTCATAGAGGACTTCAGCTTAACAGATGTCTGCCAGAAATACAACAGAGCAGAGAGGAAAATGTCCAGGAGATTCCTGGAGCGTGTGGAAGATAACTAAATGCCTGACACGGCAGGTGAGGAGCCAGCCAGGGAAGGTGCCCCACCAGACTTGTTCATGAACAGAGAAGGATTTGTAGGTGATGTGCTGGTTGGAGGCTGCCTTGGGCACAGCAAATAATTACAAAACTGTATTTTCAATTCTCAGAGAAGGAAGGAGGGTGTTCAGCAGAACTGCTACCCTTGGACTCCCAGAGGGCAGACTTTGGCCTGTTCAGGAAACTGGTTGAGAGAGTCCCTTGGAAGGCAGTTCTGAAGGGCTAAAGAGTCCAGGAAGGCTGGACATTCCTCACAAAAGGAATCTTAAAAGGTACAGAAGGCCATCCCTGTGTGCCAAAAGATGAGAACACCAGCCTGGCTGAACAGAGAGCTTTGGCTGGAACTCAGACAAAAAAAGCAGAGATTATGATGTTCAGAAGAAGGGGCAGCCCACTCAGGAGGGATACAAGGATGTCCTGAGGTTACGCTGGATGAAAATCAGGAAGGCCAAAGCCCGACTAGAACTTAATCTGGCCACTGACATAAAACACAACAAAAATGTTTCTATAAACACATTAGCAACAAAAGGAGGGCCAAGTGTAGGGGTGACAGTGGGTCTGTGGATCCTCGAATGTCTGAGGTAATTGATGAGGCAATTGACCTTGAACTGTTCAAGATCAATTTCCTCATCAATTACCTCAGACATTCGAGGATCTCCAGACCCACTGTCACCCCTACAAAGGAGAACAGTCACAATTAAGGATGGAGAATCTCTATCCTTAATTATATGCAGGCGGGAACACAGTGACAAAGGGCTCATGTACTTAATGTCACCTTTGCCTCAGTCTTTAATAGAACAAGAACAGCTGTTCTCTGGGTATACAGCTGGAAGACAAAGGCCCCCATAATCTAAGGGGAAATGGTCAGCATTCTGCTACACCACTTAGACACATCCAGGTCTATGGAGATCCATCTGGTGTACTGAAAGAGCTGGTGGAAGTGCTGAGCAAGCCACCCTCCCTCGTTTATCAGCAGCCCTGGTGAACTGCAGAGGTCACAGTTGACTGCAAACTAGCAAATGTGACATCCATCTACCAGAAGGGACAGAAGGAGGTTCCTGGGAACTACCAGCCTGTCAATCTGACCTCAGTGCTGGGAAAGGTAATGGAGTAGATCATCTTGAGTGCCATCACACAGCACATACAGGACAACCAGGAGATCAGGGCCAGCCAACACGGGTTTATGAGAGGCAGGTTCTGTTTAACCAACCTTATCTCCTTCTACAGCAAGGTGACTGGCTTTGTGGGTGATGGGCAGACTGTGGATGTTATTTACCTTGACTTTAGTAAAGTCTTTGACACCATTCCCTACAGCATTCTCCTCAAAAAATTGGCTGCTTGTGGCTTGGACAGGTCCACTGTCCACTGGGTAAAGTGACTGGATGGCCGAGCCCAGAGACTGGTGGTGAACAGAGTTAAATCCAGCTCATGGCCAGCCACAAGTGGTGTTCCCCAGGGCTCAGTACTGGGACCAGTCCTGTTTAGTAACTTTATCCATGATGTGGGAGAGGGGATCAAGTGCACCCTCAGTAAGTTCACAGATAACATGAAGTTAGGTGGGAGCATTGATCTGCTGCAGGGTAGGAAGGCACTACAGTGGGACCTGGACAAGTTGCATCAATGGGTCAAGGCCAATTGCATGAAGTTCAATGAGGCAAAGCGCCTTGTCACAACAACCCCATGCAGTGCTACAGGGTGGGAACAGAGTGGCTGGAAAATGTTCCAGCAGAAAAGGGCCTGGATATGTTGGTTGACAGCAGCTGAACATGAGCCAGCAGTGTGCCCAGGAGGGCAAAGGCCAATGGCATCCTGGCCTGTATCAGAAAGGACCAGGGCAGTGATTGTCCCTCCATACTCAGCACTGGTGAGGCCATACCTTGAGTCCTGTGTTCAGTTTTGGGCCCCTCACTGTAAGAAAGACACTGAGGTGCTGGAGCATATCCAGAGAAGGGCAATCAAGCTGGGGAAGAGTCTAGAGGTACAACTTAGATGGGATATTAGGAAAAATTTCTTCACCAAAAGCATTGGAAGAGACTGACATGGGAAGTGGTTGAGTCACCATCCCTGGAGGTATTTAAAAGACATGCAGACATGGTGTTTAAGGAAATGGTTTAATAATTGACATTGTTGGACTTAATATTAAATGTCTTCTACAACCTAAACGACTCTATAAATTTCCACTGAAAAAGGCTGTACACCAAATAAGTAACAGCTCAACTTTATTCAAATCTTCCTGAAAAGGGACAATCTAAAATTAAAATAATTGAAATAATTTTAGCAGAGGATGGCAATAGTGAAATTAAACTCAAGTACCTCTACAGAGCAAAAACAGCTCCAAGGTGAGCACAAGTGTATCATAAAGATCCCAAATATTTATTAATTTAAAAACCACACACACACACAAACTTTTCCTGACAGCAAAGACCATTTCACGTTATTAATGACTACACAGAAAAGAAGGCTTTACTCATGCAGAGTCACTTATTTCAATTGTCCCTTATTTTCCAGACCAAAATGGTTGTTTATTTTTTTTAATTTCTTAGCCTATACCTTAGCTTATACCTTTGCTACATTCTTAGCTCCTGCCTTACTTTTTTAGCTCTTACCTTCTTTTTTTTCCCCTTAAGCTTTTATAACAGTTTACAACGTGTTTGCTCCCATGACTAACTGAAAATAAAAATATTTACCATTGAGGGAATAAGACATGAAATTACTTGTTATGGTTTAGCCCGGTGGGCCTAAATTTAGGCTTTAAAGATCATATTAGGCCTAGAATTGTCAGCTGACTTGAGCTGGGCCGGGCTAGCTAACAGCTGACTTCTTTTAGCCAATAATATTGTATTCCATACCATACTACATCATCTCAAAAGAAGTAAAATCCAGTGTGTGGGAGGGGCTGGGGCAGTTGTTTCACAGCTGTGGTCCCAGCAAGGCACACCGTGCTGTCCCAGGAGGGACGGGGAGGCCCAAGCCCACAGCACTGGCTCACCATCATGTTATCTTGGGGAAGTAGAATGTTTGTTCTTAGTTCTTCTCTTTGCTTAAGTCTGTCTTTGGGGAATTGACTTCTTTAGAATGGTAAAATCTGTGCTTACTGGGAAGTAGGAAGTTATATATAACTTGTATAAGTGTGTGTTATATTGTAGTTTTCTCTTAATTTTCTGTATAAATACATGTAGTTAGTTTCAGCATAAATCTGGTTTGGAGTTTTTTTGCCCTCTCCCTCTTCTTCCCTTTTCCCTTGGCTGGTTGGGGGGGAGGAACCCTTTTCACTCTGTCTCGGACAGTTGGCATTTTGTCAGCTCAACCTGAGACACAAACAAGGATTAACATGTTTAGAAACACACAAATATAAAAAGACAGCAAGCACTGCATTTGTCTTCTTAAGCCTACAAGGACACATTAAAGACAGCAGACTGAAAACTACCTGGCTAACAAGCTTTTCAGTGAGCAAACTTGCAGCTGTGTGGCTTACAAGCCAGCAACCACGTAATTCTGAATTTACCTTGTCCACTGCCACTATTATCAACATCAGCAACACACAGACAGCCTTGGTCAAATTCTTCCTTTTCTCCAAGTATGGTGGACCACCAGTCTCTAGCTTTAAACAAGGACATTCTTCTTTACTGGAAAGGAAACAAACCACTGTTAAAGCATATACTAATATATATACAACTGTGTAAACAAACACATTTTCTTTTGTTTGCAACAGCATTTATTAAGTATATTACCCTTGTTAGCTTCACACTGCACTAGTGCAAGCTAAATAAACATTAATTCCAGATGTCTTGGGCTTCCAGTCATGTAGTTCAGGTAACAACCTTAGGAATCTTCTTGTCTCTTGTTAAATTTGTTGTGAGAGATGCTGTTAGTTATATGAAGAAAATGCAACAAAGCCACAGCTTTTTAAAAGATGTTAAAAAGCATTCTCTTGCAAGCATCAAGTAATAAAAAGTTTTCAAAGTCACAGAACTGAGGTTCTCTCCTACCAAGTAGTACCAGTAAAAAAGAATGATTCTGAGGCAAATCTTCTGCAAGAAAACTTACTTTTAGAAAAGCAAACGAAGGCATAAACAGACAAAATCAAACCCTCCACAAAGTACAAGTAATCGCCTTGAAGATGCTCCAGTGACACGACTAAAGAACTCGGTCATACAGGGCACAAATCAGCTTTTCTGCTCCCTACCTGCTGTTATTTTAAGAAGAGGGGAGGAAGGGAGGGAGAGAGCGAGGAGACTAATCCTTTCGCAGGCGGCTTGACCATAACATTATCCCGGTTCCAAAGGCACAGCTCCATGCCCAGGAACGCGGGCACTCTCGATCCCACTGCCCGCAGCGGGGCCGAGGGGCGGCGAGGAGTAGGAAAGCCGGGATTCGGAGCAACGCAGCCTGTGCCTTCCCTCTTTAAAGGATGCCAGCAAATAAAAACAGCTGTTTATTCCCCCGGGCGCTCCCGTCGCTGTGCCCCGCCAGGCAACGCGCTCCGCTGGCACAGCCCAGCCCTGTGCAGCACCCACGGCACCTCCCGAGCCCCGGACACGCACATACAGACACAGACACATATATACATACACACACATACATATATACATATACACACACGCTCGCGCATCCCCGTGGGGGGCACAGGGCACACACAGCCCGGCAGGGGCTTACTTGGGCGGGGGGCGGCAGCCCCTGGCTCGGACCCCGGGGCGGCAGCGCCGCTTCCTCGCAGGAGCTCCTCGCTCAGGCGCGGCCAGAGGCGAAGCGCAGAGCGCAGAGCGGCAGCGCTACAGCCGCGCTCCCAGCGCCATGTCCCGCATCCCGCGGCGCCCCCGGGCAGCGCCCGCACCGCCCCGCGGGCACCTCGGGAAATGCAGTTCGGGAAGAACCGCCGCCCGCCGTTGGGCTCGCTCATTCCTGCCTCTGCCGGGGGGAGCGCGAGGGAGAGAGCCATTCCTTCTGAGCTTCCTGAGCGAACAGGGGAAAAAATCCCCAAACCTCCCCACGGTTTGTGCTTTTCCTTCTTCAAAGCCCCTCTCAGGACCCTCTGGCCACCCAGCTTCACCCGCCTCTTCCCCTCTCTCTGCCCCTCGCTCCCCCCTTTCGCTGTGGCGTGGTGCGGCCGGCGCGGGGCCGGGCGGTGGGTGCGGGCGCGCCGGTGTCGGTGTGAGCGGCCGAGCCGGGATCGGGATCGGAATCGGAATCGGGATCGAGCTCGAGCTCCCGCAGCCACGGACACGCCGCCCCGCAGCGGCCCTCGGACACCCCTGCCATGGACAGGACCGCCGTGGCCAAGATGGGAGCGATGGCGAGCGCCAGCGTGTGCGCGCTGGTGGGCGGGGTGGTGCTGGCGCAGTACATCTTCACCATGAAGAAGAAGACGGGTAAGAAGACCAAGATCATCGAGATGGTACGTGGTAAGAGGCGCGCAGCCCCTCGACCGCACGCCCTTCTTCTTCCCCTCGCCCTGCGGCCGCTCCCGCGAGGCAGTGAGGAATCCCGGAGGGATATCCAAGGGGCAGAGCCGGGACGCGGAGCCCAGGCTGGGATTGCTGTGGCGGCAGGGGCTGAGGGCAGGAGCATGGAAAGGGCTGGTCCACCGCAGGAGCATGGAAAGGGCTCCGGCCTGGCCTGTCCGGCCCTGTGAACCAATGGGTTACATGTGTGTCTGTGGGATACATATGTGCCTGTAGGATACATGTGTGCCTGTAGGTCTTGGTGGGGATTTAAAAGCCTACTTGTAAAACTTGTTCAAAATAAAAACTGGGGACACACACACACACTCGTGTTCAACCATCTGTTGAGACTGGGAGGCACTGCCTGCTCAGAGTTACTATAAAAGGAAGATGGAGCCGCTCCCTCTCTACTGCTCTTGTTAAACTTGTTATTTAGGGTGCTGTTTAAATATCTGCTAAAGATCAATCACGGTCTTAGTGTGGGCAACACGCTGATAATGTGGAAATCCTTCAAAATTTGTGATTTGTACACCGTCACACAGGAACTGGACTGGAGTTGTCAGGTCGGGTATTTTGGGATCTCTCCTGCAAAACGTTACTAAAAGCTCGGATTTATTTTTTAAATTACACGTGGAAACAGATTTTGCGAAGGTTGTGTGTGTAAGCAGTGAGCTGCCTGACTACTCTCCTGGCCACACATTGCTGCATCTGCCAGTGGAATTCATGCAGTGCAGGTTGTGATAACGTGGGTCCAAGGAAGAATTTCACTGCGAGTTTTTACTAATTATAGAGTCATCATTCTTACTCTTGAGAAAAATACTGTTTCTAGTCATCAATCGTGTCATTCAATGGTTTGGAGGCGGGTACCTTAGTTCTGAGTTTCTCTGAGCCCATTTACAACAGCTTGTGGGAGAGCAGAAAGTTTGCATTGCCACTTTAGAGAGGTTTTAGATCTATTTCTATAAAAGATCTCAGTTAGTGGGATTTTACAAAACTCATTTAAAAAACTTGCAGTGGCATAACACAACATTTCAATTTTTTAGTTCTAGTGTGATGCTGTAACTTACCTTTTAGATACGTGGGCGATACATGAGTTGGGTCTTCTGTGTTAGATTAAAATTATGGGATTCTTCTTGTATTTTCAGCACATTTTTTTGAGTCAAGTTTTCTTTGGGAAACATTGCAGTTTGGCTTTATACCCACATAGACTCAGAATTACCTTAATATCTGTGAGACAAGTTAGTATCAGGGATTAGGATGCCATGAATGTTTGATGTGAAGAAAAGTGGAAAGTATTCTCAATGGTTGTTGAAAAGAGTAACCATGTTTCCTTTCTGAATAATAAAAATCAAGAAATTCTTAAATCACTAGTTCACATTTCAGTAGATTAATTCCTTAGCACAGTAATTAGCTTGTTACACAAATTTAAGCTTAACGAAGACACCTTAAAATTACTGGATCTTTGAAAGAAAAGGTTTAAGTTTGGTATTAAAGTGTTAATATTGTGTCTTCATCAACCATCAGTGGTTTGCAAACAGGGAGTTTCCCTTAGACACTCATGAATGTTGGCAGAGTTACTTCAGCTCCACTTCTGAAGTAACAGAGGCATTAATAGTAAATAGAAATATAGTAAATAGTAAATATAAATGTAGTAAATAGTAAATATATAGCCAGCCATGTGAAGTTTTACTCTGTGTGTTAACTACCATCTCTCAGAGCCTTCTGTATTACTTTGCACAGCCAAATTGCCAATCTGTGAGACTGTCATAAATGTTCCTATGGTCAGGTGAAAGCAAAATTAAGCAGCGAGATTGCCAACTTTAATTTAAAGGCATGGTTAATAATTAATTAGATTCTGAAAGCAACTTTTTAGACCATTTTTCATGTCTACTTTCAAAAGAGATTAAACCTTACAGTAACATTGAATATTTTGGATTTTTCAGACGCCAAACAAGTTTTCAATGAGGTTGTCATGGATTCCTGTACAGCAAATAGTTGTACTGACAATAGACTTCAGTTTCTTGATTAGTGTTCTTGATTAGTCTTTACAAAGCCTTTTAGCAGTTCCGCAGAAAACAGATGTTCACAAACTAGAGTGAAGAACGTTGCTCAAGTCTTTCAGAATCACTCACCTGTAAGGAACAGCCTACCTGAGTTCAAACAGGGGAGTCATGTAAGAAAAACTTCATAATGGAGTAACAGTACATTTTTTGTTGTCTGTTTCATAAGCAGAGTTGTTGGAACTTTGGGGGGGTTTAGCAGCTTGTTCCTCACTCTTCAGTATTGGAGCTTTTTGTTGTATTTCTCTTGTAAGGATGAGAAACATAATAGAGCTCGTTGGAAACAGAATAGCAGAATATCTTAAACTGAGACTTCCTCTCCAGGGTTTGTTTTCCAAAAATCTGGGCAAATGCTTCCATTTGTCTGTTTCTCCATTCTATCCCTGAAGTGAGAGGATGTAATTATGTGAAAGAGACTTTGTATGAAATTTCAGCAACAACAAACTAAAAGTCAGCTTAGAAGCAGCTTGTCAGTTTACAGGAAACATTTCAACCAGCCATTGTTAAATGTCTCTGAACAGTTTTCATTTTGTTGTGTTAGGGGAGGAAAAGAAATGCTTGGATTTTTGCATTACTGGAGTTTACCTGGAGAGAAATAAGCAAACAAATAAGAAGAGAGGTAACTGCTATTTGCCTGCTTCCCTAAGAAATAAAGGAACATATTCTGTGATTAAGACTGTTATGGGCTTTATGTGGGTTTTTATTTTTTTCATTATTATTATTTTCTTTTACTCACCAGTCTGTGGTGAGACCAGGTTCTTGTTTCACAGACCATGTTTGTGCCACAGAGGAAGGACACAGACCTTTACAGCTGGCAGGAATCACACATCACTTTACTTCTTTATTCTTGTCTTGTTGCTAGTAACTAGTTGTTATAGGAACTGTGACATTACTCCAGCAGGTTGACCTCCAAATGGAGGATACAGTAGAGGACTATGCAATGTGTATCATACATATTCCAGAATCTAAATGGTTTGTACTTGAAACTCCTTCCCACGTACTTTTGCCTGTACACACATGAAGAGTTTGGGCCTGGGTAAACTGGAATCAGTAAAAAGGGAACAGAAGGAAAATGGACTCTCTGAAGATACCACAGCAGGACATTGTCACTGTCTGAGTATTGCAGTGACAATATTTAAAATGTGACCTTGAGAGCCACCCAGTGATGTGATTCATGTGGGAATAATCCTGTTCAAAACCAACGGTGGTGCAACACGAACCTAAGGAGTGAAAAGTGAAAGAACTGCTGAGACCTAATCCTACCCCTACCTATGAACATGTGACTGAGAGCCCTTAATTACTAGCAGTCAGAGTATTAGAACACTTTTTAGAATATTGTTAACATTTTAAACCAAGTTAAATTTGATATGACTCCTGGAGATGCCATACAAATATTTCTATAAAACTTGGGTTTTGTTTAGAGTGTATTCCTCAGTAAAAATGACATTGACAGAGAGAGAGACACCAGTTACTGAAACAAAGTTGTGTTGCCCACAGGTTGTTTGCAGAGATAATTATAGCATATGCCACTGAGATAATGTATAATGTAAACATGCCTAATACAAGCCACCATTCATAACATAAGACACCTACACTGTGGCTTGTAAAGGAGGTTAACACAGGGCAAGGAACACCTTAAGCACCATACATGTTAATACAACCTTGATTCTAGTAACAGGGTTTTTTATTCTCACTGTAAAATAATTCAGTTGGAAATGTAAAAAAAGGAGCCTTGGAGAATAAAAATTAACCCAATGCCAGTATTTTCTCCTCTCACTGTTAAGATAAAAAGGTTGTCTATTACACAGTTTATGTACATAGTCATAGTTTACTTCTTTTAGGATAATAAGTTGATCCTACAATTCAACTTTCTGTTTCAGGAGCAGGTTGTAATTTTCTTAAATTGCTGCTGCCTTTGTTTTTTTATTTAATTCAGTAGGTCTTGAAACACACATTCTTAAAAAGAATGGGTATGGGAAGATCATTAATTCTTAAGAACCTTAATTATGCATTAGTTTCTTTAGAATTCATTTATCCTACTTATAACAGTTCTCAAAAACATAATGATGATCTATACTCGAAAACTGAGCTCCAAGTAGTAAGTCATGTCAGGCTATAATTTATATTGTAGGTATAAGCTCTTTCTTTTATCTTCTGTATAAATCGTTTTTCCAAGACAGAAAAGCCATCTTTCAGTTAATCACTCTGCTCTGGAAGATATTTACCTTCTAATAAATGCTTGGTATGTGTTAAGTCTTATTTTTAAGTGATTTTTCTCCTCTTTGTGATAACTCGTGATTGTTGGTTAAGCCATAATGGCATCTGTTCTATTACATTTTTTACAACTTAAGACAGATAGCAAATACTGCAAGTTTTAAACATGTTACCTTTAACTGTCCAACAATATAAGCAGTAATAAGGTTCTTTTAGTTGTCTGCATACACATATCATTGCAAATCTGTTCATATCACAAATTAAAGTTGCATAGCATTCCAATCGTGCCATTCAGTCTTGAGTTAACAAAACCTGTCAGCTGTTATGAAATATATCTAAATTGATCAATATAGACATTGAAGAGACCCATGGTATGGATCCATGCATTTATAGATAGGAGAATATTAGCTGTAAATGTAAAAACATCACAGTTTTAAGTCTGGAAACTTGAAAAATGCCTGAACTTTTGAAGGTCTTGCCTTAAAAAAAAACTTTAAAAAAACTCCAAAACCCAGCAAACGAAACAAGAAGAGGAGCTTCCTTTTACCTCTCTTACCTTTTATTTTCACTTGCAGGAGTTACATAATGCAAAATACATCTCTCTCCTCTGTTGGCTGGTTCCAATTTACGTTACGAGCCTTTGAACCGTCACCCACCGCTCTTCTCTTCGTGTGTGCGTGGCGAGTGTGTTTTGTGCAAGGACAGTACAGGATAATTCTTGGAGAGAGATTAAGGAAAAATACTAGAATCTAAGTGGGCTGTTGGAGTTTATTACTGTATTTTGGTGCATTTGTCGGTCGGTGACGAATTGCCAAGGTTTCCGTGCTGAGCTGCAGGGGGCAGCGCCAGCAGCAGGTGGTGCTGTGCGAGCCGAGCCTGCCCTTCCCCGGCGGCTCCGGCAAGGGGGATGGACACTGTCCTGTCAGGAATCCTGCCCCGCAGCCCGACCCGGGTCAGACATGTGCAGCTGAAGTGCTCCTGCACGCAGAGGGCCCAGAGTGGCAGCTCTGTCTCTGCTGCCTGTCAGATGCTCAGCACTGAAATTTGGCAGATCTCATCACATACTGAGCGCAACTGAGAGGCAGGAGGAGCTCACAGCTATTCTTCCTGGCGTCCTTTCCTAACTAACCACTGTGCAGAGATAGAAGGCCGGATAAGACTGGGCAAGGAGTGGAAAATAAAAGTTAGGGCATGTCCCTCCTGCAGTCCCTACTGTGCAGCTGTGGATCTGCAGTGCCGGCTCCTTCCCGGGGCACAGGTCTCCATACAGCAGGGATGTTGGCCAGTTGCTGGATGTCAGTCGCCTTCTCCTATCCAAAAGTCATCAATCACCAGCAGTCAGCTGCTGTGAAACTTCAGAGAACATAAAGTGATTGCAGTAGGCAAATTCTTAGTCCCATGTTTATCACTCAGCAGCCTGACTGGCAGTGTGCCAGCCAGTTGGAACCCAGGGCTGTTTGGTCACCTCTGTCTTAGGTTAGTTGTGTGGAGTTTCTGACTGTTCAAGAAAAAAAAATCAGTGTTTGTTAAAAGTCTACTGGCTTTTTTTAATTTGGCCAGTTCTAATATCAATAAATTGCTTTATTTGAATGTTAAAATAAGAGGGGACGTTTTCAGTATTAAGTGCACATATGTTTAAGGTTGCAGCATGCAGATCAAAAAGCCATATTTAAATACTAAAAGTAGCTCTATTTTCATTCATTCATGCCACAAAAGAATACAGAACTGTACCAACTTATCTCAGACAGTAATTACAAAAATAATTTTAATGACATTTCAATAAATTATGGAAATAATGGAAATAATTGCTGGAAGGAAATATGACTTCTACTGTCACATATATTTAAAAATTATTTATATTTTTAAAAGAGTTTTGTTGGGGTTTTTTTAAGGGCTGGGACAAAGTCCAGACTTGGGCACTGAAGATAAATCATTAAGTGTCCGAATATACTTTCAGACTTCTTGAGCTGGTGTTGCCACCAAGATTCCTGTTCAAATGTATTTGTTCTTACCTGTTTCCCCCTCGTTAACTGTAGCTTCCCTCCTGCACCCTTGTACAGAGATCTGTTTGCCTGCCTTGCAAATTGGATCACTGAAATAATTCAGGTTTATTAGCAGTTTATAGCAGTTTAGGTTCTTTTACCTAGGAGTTCATTTTGCTTCATCGACCTTAATGCTGACAGAATGATCACCACTGAAATGTACCATTAATGGTCCTTTAAAGCTTTCCTGCTTGTTGGAAACTTTCTAATTATGAGATTAAATGTCATTTTTACACTCAGCAGTTACTAATGCAACACTTACTACTGTGAACTGCATCTCCTTCTGTAACATGTATCACTTACAGGTGAGCCTCCCTTTGGTCTGCATGTTACTGTGGAAAAATTGTCTTTGAAACTGAGTCAGGAATCAGCACAAAGCAGTAGCAGCATTGGCACATTATCAGTTGGAGACTGCAAAGTACAGTAGTGATAATACTACTACAGGTTGGTGTTGAACACATCTCCCTTCTAGAAAGCAAGTACACAGAGCTACAAGAAATAAGGAGCATCCAGTTGCATCTCTGAATGGAACCAGCAGTGAGAAACACTCATAAAACAGTGAGATACAGAGGCAGAACAGTCCTTCATGTTAACAACCCCTTAAGTCATCACCCTGCCTGTTACCTCTAAAAGGAGTGTGTGGTAGTGCATCTTTACACTTAACACATTTTTTTTTTCAAGAACTTGAAAAAAGGGTCTGTACTCAAAAGAGAACCTAACACTTAAAAAGTGCATTAGTCTCAGTGCATAATTTAATTGGAACAATATATTAGCACTGGATTCTTACATCAGAATTGTAGCGTCTGGTAATGCATTGTAGATTAAACTTTGTCCTGCTGACTTTGCTTTCAAACTGAGTCCCATAACTCCACTACTCAAGGGTCAGAGTTTATTTGATCTAGATACAGCATTCTTAGGCTTAGTGGAAAAAAATCTAAGCAGATGTGGGGTTTTTTCTCAGAAGCAGATAAGAGGAGAA
>VWZD01003164.1:644466-684131 GCA_013396695.1 Sakesphorus luctuosus
TATTTAAGTAAGAGAGAGATTCTGTGTAAAGTGAGAGGAAAGTTGATCTTTCAACTCGCCAGACTCCAACACACTCCATAACTGTTATAGGAAAATGAAGCTACCACTAAAATAAAAAAAAATCTGATTTTTCAAAATGAATTTTTCTGTGTCTGTGGTCTCTGAAGCAGAGCTGGCAAGAAAAAGGAAGGATGGGGTAAAAAACAAGGTATTTGCAATTAAACACTGTTGTGAAAAGCAAATGATTCTGCCTGTCATCAGATGTTACAAATAGGGAGTGTTGACTTGCCTTTCCATGACACAGATAGAACCATGTCTTGTGGTGTTCTATACCAGAGACCCAGAGAAAGCATAAGAATGGGGAGAGTTGTCATGAGTTTTTTTCCCAGAATGATTTCCCAGCCTCCAGCAGCTCATATTTCAGAGGCAGAGTCTGTCATTTAAAATGAGCTTTTTTTCGTGTTGTTGTCCAATACCTTTTTAAGGCTGTGTAATCTACAGTATTGACAGAAAAGGAATTCCACATCTTACTAGTTAATTGTGTGACTTACAGCTGACTCCTTTAATTTGTTTTGAATCTGCCTTCTCTTAATTTTAGTTGATGAGCTCTACTTCTTACATGGGAAGAGTGAACAATCCCTATTAACCCTTTCTAATCCATCCTGTAATTTCTTGTCCAAGCTGAAAAATTCTGTTTATTCAATTGTTCATTGTATAAAATGTTCTCATCTCTTGGCTCCTCCTTCCTGCACTTCTCAGAAACTTTTCAGTTCTGCTCTATCCCCTGTGAGGCAGAGAAACCAGAACCGCATTTGGTATTTAAGCTGCAGGTTCATAATGGATTTATAAAGAGGGCTCTCCAGAAAACATTGGTAAGAATAACATATAAGTATGAAGACCAAGAAAAAAGCCTCAGTTTTCTTCTGCCCTGCACTGAGTGTCAGAACTTTGATTTCTTCTTTCAGTTCTGGTGCTTTAGAAGCTATTTGTATAATTAAAGTCTAATATAATAAATTGTATTGATCTGAGCTTACTTAGATGTAGAATTTTTTTTTTTTACAAGGACAGGAGAGAAACAATGAAGCTAAAAAAAGCCATCAGATTAAATTTTGGCTAAGTGGAATGTCATTTATAGAGTGAGATTTCCAAGATCCATGATTACTGACTGAAGATCACTTGATCACTTCCAGATATTCACTGATTACTAAACAATACATAACTTCTTTTTTAACCTACCAGTTACAAAGGTTAATTCTCTCCAAAGTGAGAGAAGGGGAATTAAACACAAAGATGAGATGGTTCCCCTGACATACAATCAGAGAAGAAAAGATGCCTGTCCTGGGCTGTATTCATTCATCCCAAAACCTGCAAAACTGATTCAGTATGTTTTGTACCCACTTTATTCTCTCAGACTAAATTTTTTTCCTGGACTAATATTTATCAGGAGATCACATGAAATACTGGAAATTCAGACCCTTGTTCTTCACAGACTCCTATAGAGGATTTGAAGTATTGCTTAAAGTGTTGATTTCTATTGCATGAACACATAACATACACTTTCATATACCAATAATATTTCTGTATTGCATCATACAAGCTGTATAAATATGGCTGGCATGGGGTTTGTTACACCAAACCTGTACTGGAACAGTAAATGGTATCCAACATTCTTGCAAGACAACCTTCTAATCTAAACCTTTATGTACCCCAACTTCATCAAACTGAGCATTTGTCTTACTTTCCATGTAGTTGTCACAAATATAAAAAGCTATTCCTGGAACCAGAATGCTGCTCATTAACTCAGTTCACCATGGCATGGATAATAATCATGTCTGAATGCAGCTGGTTTGTGTTGGCTCCTTCCTTCTGCCTGGTTTGGAACCTGAGTGTGCCACGGTTCAGGCAGCTTTCCCTGTCCCATGAGATTATATCAAGTGGGCTGATTGGGAAAATATGTACCAAGTAAACTTACTACAAAAGAGAAAGTAGATAACAAATACAGTTCTTTAATGTTTAAAATTGATCCTTACAATAAAGCAAGATACTGCTCAAGTAAAATTGAGCAATATACTAAATATATGGGGTTATATTCAAATTCCTTCAGTTGTAGTAGGGCCACTGAACAGGAGTAAAATGTTCTGTAATAATAATAAAAGGGAAAAAAAGGAGTGGAAAATACTATGTAGTTCAAGAAATGTGCCACTTTTCTTTATAATTTCACTGAACTGCTACTTTCTTCCACCAAGAACACCAAAATCAATTTTCTGTAACTTCTGGGTATCAAATTTCACAGTTATCACTGATGCCATGCCCTGCCTTTTTTGGAACATGTCCATAAGTAAAAGGCAATAAGCTCATGAAACGACTAGCCAATGTTTACACACTGCAGGCAGGTTTCAATCATTTCCAAATTTTGTAGCAAGTATTCTAATGAGCAGAATTACTCTCAAATATGTCCTCTTTCTTCATCTTTAAAAGCTGGTATCAGTTTACTTGAAGTATTCAATTTTTTACTTAAAAAAAACAAGTTACCTAACTCACCCAGGTAACTTGTGCTGTGTTAATGTATTTCTACAAATAGATGCAACTTAGGACGGGTGTGTAAGGACCAGTCAAACCAGTTTTCCTTAGACTGAAACTTGCAGTGCTTCACACTCTTTGAGTGTATCCTTAATCTCCACAAGCCAAGGTCACCTAACAGACCAGCACATACAGAATTGAACCTTTCCCCAGTCTTATATGAATGACAAATTATCTAATGTTTTAAGTGCTGTTAATTTTTCCTCTCTCTCTTTTTCTGCACAGAATATTCTGTAGTTGAGATACAGCCCTCAGCCAAAGAGAAAAGGTGAAAATAGACCCTATCTGTTGACACAGCTATACCTCTTTAGTTCATGGTTCTTAAAATACGTTTAAATGACCTTCAGTGTTTTAAGAGTAGAAATGTCGTGCTGGAGGTTGTTTCTCTCTCTTTAAAAATAGTGGCAATTTTAATTGATCTCTTACTGAAAGTTAAACACTGTGAACAAAACACTCAACTGCCTTAAATCAGCAGTAACAGAGTGGTTAGGAGCTGTTGTAATTAAGTTGTTCAATACAAAGATTCCTTGGAGTTGCAGAGAGAGTTTTCCTTGTTTTGTAGAGGAGGAGTTTCATATATGGCATTTTCATTCAAGTGAAAGTACATTGTTGATAGAGATACAGTAGCTGTTTTTCTAAGAATTAGGTGTTGGCTGCATTGATGTTTACATAAATTTTGCTCACGTCCTTTTCTAGCTCTTTCACTAAAACTAATCATTCATGTGAAATGCTTTCTAACTAGTCTGGTATACCAAAAACAGTCTGTAAGAGTTGGACTTAATGTCTGTAATTCTTTTTATGTCAATCTTGAATTGTATTTAAATTTAATTAAATAAAATAAGAAACCCCTTTGTTTTGTTTCCCCAGCTTTCATAAAGAGCAAGCTAATTTTCTTTAAATTCCTGGCAGCATTAGAATTCATTTTCTCACTGAATCACCTTTGAGAAGTACCAGCATATCAACAGGCATCTCCTCAATCCCCCAGATCCCAGTCTCATCAGTTGGGTTCACAGGACACATTTATGTATCAATACCATTGTCACCTTTGAAATAATAAAAGCCCAAAAACAGGTACTGCACAAATTTTATGTATAAAGTGATGCCTTTCCCTGAACTACAAGATTTATCTAGCAAGCATATTTTACTCCATTGTTCTTAAGGTTGTTTTAAACTGGAGATCCAGCACTGACATAAACTACAGCTTTTTGTTGTGCAAATAATTCATATTTATTCATGATATTGCATTATGCATATGTTTCCCAAACATTACTATGAAAATATTGATGCAAAGCATGCTAACTATATTAAAATACTACAGAAGGCAATATTCCCTGTATGTTACCTTCTACAGCAGTGTGCAAATGCTCTAACAAGTAGATTAATGGGAGCTTTGAATCCTGGCGAGTAACACTGCCAGGTAAGTTCAATTTAGTCTTTGCAACTATTATGTTGTATTTTGAACATACTTTCAAACAGTTTTGCTGCTTCAGGGTACAGAAGACTCGAACATGTACACTAGAAGGAATCTTGTTCAGTTCTAAGAGGATGAGTGTAGATTCAAGTTGCATGTTTTGTATGAACTGAAGTGTTTACTAGTAGCTTTCTTGGCTCAAAACATAGAGAACACCACTAAAAAAATGAAAGGACACTGTAGGCCAGAATTCTCAGAGTACACACTGACCTACAGTTGGAATAGAATCATAGAATGGATTGGGTTGGAAAAGACCTCCGAGATCATCAAGTCCAACCCTTGGGCCAACTCCAGTCCCTTTACCAGATCATGGCACTCAGTGCCACGGCCAATCTGTGTTTAAAAACCTCCAGGGATGGGGAATCCACCCCTTCTCTGGGCAGCCCATTCTAATGCCTGAGCACTCTCTCTGGAAAGAGCTTTTTTCTGATCTCCAACTTCAATTTCCCCTGGCAGAGCTTGAGCCCGTGCCCCCTTGTCCTATTGCTGAGTGCCTGGGAGACACTAAACATATGGATCCATGTACCATTCAGAAAAAATCTGTTGATTTTTATTTTTTATTTTAATGCAGAAAACCAGCACATCCTCCTTGGAAGGAAATTTTCATAACTAATTAATTCCCAGAGTCCTGCTATTGCAGGGTTTTTTCATAGCATTAGAGGTTTTGTGTGTGCTACACTGTTAAACTGCCCTTGCTTCAGCTCTGCTGATGGTGGCAGTGGTCACATTGATGGCCACATAGGAATTGGCCTGATGTTTGTGGTTGGTTCTGGCAGCCTGACAGTGACTCCTGATCATGAACCTGAGGGTGAATGTGAGTAGTACAGGGAAGCTTCCACTGTTGGTGTAGCAGGAGTTAACTTCATGTGACACTTTCAAGCATTTACACAACTTCAAAGTGTAAAATATAATTGAACAATACTTCCTTCATCCTCTCACACTAAAAAAATAGTTCTTTTTAATTCATCTTCTGTGTCACCTAATTGGGGTCTCTTATCAGGCAACATGCCTAACAACAAACTTCTGAAAGGATGTTGACTGCCTTGTCTCTCAAAAATCCTGACAAACAAGGCTCCTGGATTTCCTGTTTCAGTATCACACAGATAATTACAGCCAAAACAAAGATTAATTCATCCATTTGCTCCTCCGACATAAATAAATGTGTGCTACCTAGTAAACATTCGAGAGAGCATGTCAATGAACTGTAGGAAATTTGTGGCACTCTGAAACATGAAATACTAAATTAAAAGGTTTAAAAAGTAGCAAAGCAGTAAACTTCTGCTTTGAAAAACAAATGCCTTCTCTGTGAGAGCAGCCCAAATGTGCCTGCTGCATCATGGAAGCTGTTGGTTCTGTGAAGGTCAAAGGTTTTGTTGCTGGTGCAGCAGCTGATCTGTGAGCCCGTGGGGCTGCTCTGCTGAGCACAACAACCCGCTGTGCTTTGCTGACGTGCGTCACAGCCCTGGGGTTTTGCACGGGGATTAGTCAGGCTGCATTTGGAAACGCCCTCAGCTGCACCCTGGGCTGCTATATTAGTGTGTCTCAAGCAAGAGGAATTTTCTTTTGCTTCTGCAGCTGCTCCTGCAAAACCCTCTGGTAAGTGTGCACAGCTTCTGTCACGGTACTGACTGTCTTCTTGCCTGCAGGTTTAAGCCAAGGTTATGAGCTGAGGGCTCTCTTACAGTTGTTTACTGTGGCATATTGTATTTTTAAATTAAAAATTTGGTAGCGCAGAATTAGCAACAACATCAAGGGAATAAATGTACTTGTCAGTTTTAATTGAATAGGTTAAATCAGCTTGAACGTTTCTCTGTTTTTAAGTAGGTATCAGAGCACTCTTAAGTGTTGGTATTTTCAGAGTGATGTTGCTATGTACCATGCATGTCAGCTTTTATTTCTATACAGCAGGAATAGAAAGATCACATAATATAGCAGACCAATTCTTAAAAGGATTTGGTTGGTTTTTGTTGGCAGCCTGCATGCAAGCCCTGCATCTCTGGACTCTGCTTGCCACCTGTGCTGTTGCAGTAGGACAAAATCAAGGACAGAAGAATCAGGAGTGCCCTAAGCTCAACGCACAGGTACTCTCCTTTAAAAACACAAGAGGAAGCACTGTTGTCATGTTTTCTGTGAAAGCACTCTCTCCAGATTTTTTTACGGTGGTTTTTTTTCCAAACTAAGTATCAGAATCCAGCATATTAAGTATAAAAATATGTAAATAAATAAACAAGATAAAACAGGAAAAAACATTTTTGGTATGCATCCTATTCCATGTCAAAGTAGCTTAGGCAGTAAACCCACTTCAGGTTATTTCATATAACCTGTGCTGGGTATCTTTATCAAGCAAGTGGGAAGATACTCAGTGTTCTGTTGTGTCATTCAAATAATAATATTTGCCTATTTAGTTTTTAGATAAATAGTCCTAAGGCTATTTCTTGGCAGAACTACTAAAATAGTAATTTGGTAATTACTGGTTACTAAGGGTTTCTTAACCATATCTGAGCTTGCATCATATGAATATAAAATGTATTATTGTTTTAGCAATTATAAGTTAGTGGGTATTTGTCCCGAGCTCAGGCTGTGCTCGCAGAGTGCACGGTCAGTAGTCAGTTCTGACTGGCTGCACATAATGGGGTGACTGATGGGACTGCACCATGCCCAGTGGCTTTTGGTGTTCCTGTCTAAAACATAAGCCTACTGGAGCTGGAGCTGCTAAAGAAACCGTTGCTGCACTTATGGAACAAAATTCAAACTGTCTGAATTAAAGCCAGTCTTGCTTTATGCATTATGAGCGCATACATATGGAGGAAGAGATACCCACGCTCTCGTCCTGTGGGGTTTGTTGTGGCTCCACTTCTTGCAACTCACACATTGCAAACAGCAGAAGTTACCTGAAGAAGCTTGCACGCTTTTTCAGATGTTTTTTTAGAAAGCTTTGAGTAAATAATGTTCTGTAATAATAATAAAAGATAAAAAAAGGAGTGGAAAATAATAAGTAAATCAAGAAATGTGACACTTCTTTATAATTTCACTGAACTGCTACTTTCTTCCACCAAGAACACCAAAATCAATTTTCTGTAACTTCTGGGTATCAAATTTCACAGTTATCACTGATGCCATGCCCTGCCTTTTATGGAACATGTCCATAAGTGAGTATGTGTGATAGCTGGTCTCAGACCTTGGAATTTGGCATCTGTAGTTCCCAAAATAAATGTCATTTATTCTTGGTTTATACTCATTTATGTGGAAGCTGTCACCATAGACTAGAAATAAAATTTACAAATAATTGAATCCTATCCATTTTATCCTTTGATCTGCATTTTCCATGTTCAGAGATAACACTGATAGTTCCCTCTCGTTGCCAGCCCACCCCTGTGTGTGCTTTGTACCAAAAGATAACATATTTGGAACCTAGTCTAGTCTAAGGCAGGTTTATCAACAAAGTGGAAAAATATAAGGTGTGTGATACTTCAAATGCACAGACTGTCAACAGCATTACAGCTAAATCTTACTCATTGTTGTATGACTTTTATGACATTATGGTCATCTGAAATTTGGTGGAATATTTTTAATACATTTGTAAGTGTGAGAACAGTTCTTACTGTGATTCAGAATTACTGACACCTAACAAAGTACTCAGTCAATCATTGAAATTGATAGAGAAGTTCCCTTAAAATTTTATCCACCCATAATCCAGAGTGTTTTCTTAGCAGTGATCTCTGGGAGGCTTCCACACTGGATGAGTCTTAGTAAAATAAGAAAACTTAGTATTTGCCAAGTAGTGTAGGCTTACAGGGAATCAGTATAAAAATACTCTGCTCCAGTTTTTTCTGTCCTTCGTCAAGGCATTGCTTCGCAGACTTTGCTGACAACCTCCTACAGTTTTCGTTATTACTGGTAGTGTTTCAGGCTGCGTGTCTCGATTGGATTGTGAAATGAGCCATATCTCTGTGTAGTTAAGATAGCAGGTCATTCATCAACTCATCCTTCCCAACTTAAAATTACTGACAGTGAAAACAACAGAAGGTCCCACAGTCATCCTTAACTTGATTTTTTTTATTTGACATTACTTTTAAATTTTTTTTCTATTTTTTGTTCTAATAAAGGGTCCTACTGCGTAGGGGAATGGATGTAACTGCTCTACCTCCAACAATCAGTAAATTAAGAAGTTCAGTATAATCCCAACTCCAGAATATGACATTACTCCCTGTGCACACAATCAGTTATTAATTTCCTGGGATACCTGATAGGAAATGCTTACTATGACAGCTGTAAATTCACTTAGATCACTAAAATGAATGACAGGTCTTTTCGCCAGCTCTTGTTTTATCATCAAACTGACACAGTATGCACTTGGATACACACTGTCTCACATACTGAGAAAACAGTGGATACATTAAGCAGCACCTGGATACAATATAAAGGCAGTTCTGTTTGCATTTCTGTTGTCCAATTGTATAAGAAACTTCATTTCAAAACTGGAATGCAGTACAGTCTTTACAGCAAATACTTGTTCTTATTTAACCCAGCTACACAGGTGCTTGTCTCATGTACTAAATAGACTTGTAATTTTCAAAACTACCCTTGTTGTAAATGATGCATTCTGTGGTTTGTAGGACTGGGGGATTTCCAAACCTGCGTGAGTCCATTACTGTTCATTCCTCAAGGTATGACTATAACATTGGTAGTAGCTACAAAATTATTTCCTTGATCCTTATTCCAGTTACCTGCTATCACAAACAAGCAGATAGTTTTTTCCTTTTCATAAATCTAACTAAGCTCAACCTTTAAAATAATCTTTTTCAGTTTTGTTCTCCTTCCTTCTCTCAAAGGCTCCTTAAAAATGTCAGAGACTAGAAACTTAAATGTATTTGTGGCGAGTGTATATTCCAACCACAAATTACCTTTGGGAGTTGTTATCTTTTAACATGTGTTTTAAGAGATACCAGCCTCTGAGCCATTTCAGTGGCATATAGCTGTCCTTGATAAGAAAGCAAAACTCTTCTCACACTTTTATAAAATGACAGAATAAACAGGGGCACTTACGTGATTCAGTGTGATGTACTTTCAGATGTCATAATGAAATATTAATTCTGTTTCCTGTGCTTATATAGCTTGAGCTCTGTGTGTAGAAGCTCCTTGTTCTGAAAAGCTTTCTTGACTTTCTTAGGTTCTGTGGAGATTTTTGTTTGGCTGTTTCTCCATTTCTGTTCTTCCTAACCAACTGGGGCATCACAATTTGAGGCCTTTTATGCACATACTGAGTTGACTCCTGGAGTTCTCTTAAACAATAAATAGAAACACAAATTTTATCAAATTGACTGAACTTTCCTTATTAGCATTTTTCCACCCTTTGTTCTTTTATCTGTCTTACCAGTTCTTTCCAGCCAGAATCTGCTTTTCTCTTCCAGCTGTGAAGAATGGCAAATATGCAACAATGGAACAAGAGCCAGACAGGGCACAAGTGTAAAACTTTGAAGGAGACAGTTTGCCAGAAAACTGGTGACTGCACTTTCATTTAGGCATCCATTAGACAGTTTCATTTGCTTGTGCTATAATAATGGTAAAAACTAACTACAAGAATTGCTACTTAATGTTCAGTTGCAAATATTACTATAAGGAACTAGTGATGGGGAAAGTGGCTATTTCAACGAACTGTATTTGTCTGAGGCTTTGTCAAGTGCCACATCTGTGAGGAAGTCCTGGGTTTTCCTGTGGAAGTGCCTGTAGTACTGAAATTGTCTGGGTTATACTTGCTGCAGAAGACTTCCCTCTTCTAAGTTAAAATACTCTTCAACTGATGTAAATTCTTGTGTAAAAATGAAAAATGTACTAGAAATAACCTTATAAACTGATTTGAGTAGGAGTATCAGTTTTCAACATCAAAGCAGGAAGCTTTCATCATACCTAAAATCTTAAGCAATGTCTTGTTTAACAAGATCCACTGAAGTGTTTACCAAGGTTTTTCCTTAGGTTGTTTCAGAAACTTACGAAAGGGCTCAGTCTGAAATGAAACAGTACCTGAAATGAAACAGCACCAAACAATCCAACTCTCCTCATACAGTCTCTTCCTCGGAGCTCTCCATCTTCCCCAACATCTGTTTAAATTAGTTGTATTAGAAGTAAACCAAATAATGCTTGAACTGCTTCTTAGAAAAGCACATATTTAGATTTTGCTTTGTTTAATTTTTGCATTCCAAATCTAAAAATACATATATGATTTGCTGAAAGTTAAAGGAATGAGATTAGTCAATTTACAGTAAAAAAAATTACCAAACACAGTCAAATTGCTTTATCTTTCATTATAAAGAATGCTGTATACACATAAGTGGTAAGCTTGCTTTTGTTTAGCAGCACCATAAAACAAATGAAAGAAATACAACACCTTTAAAGAGCTGCAGATTATTAATTTGTTATTTTGTGAAGCTAGATCTGCTGCTAATTGTGAATATATATCTATAAATGCTTTGTAAAGATCTATCTCAAAAGATTAGCAAATTCTTTAATGGATAGTTGCCAGGAATTCTGTTTCTTGTTACCACTGGGCTCTCTCAGTGACTGCCAGCCTGGGATGCAGCTGGAACTCACTCCTGATGTACCTTCCGTGGATTTGCTGTGCTAACAGAAGTGGTAACAAGGCACTGCAACCAAACAGGGAACAATGATCCTGGCTTAGGAGCTACCACTTCTAGAGAAAATGTCTTTCCCACAGGATGGCAAAGGAAAACTCTGATTCTTCTAAAGTGAAATGAATCCAGTTTGCTTCTTTATGAGATTTAGAAACCAAAGGAGTAATGAATACCCTGTTCTGATGCAAGAATTTTTGACAAGATACTCTGGTATAGGTGAAACTTTTTGAATGGGTGGAGAACCTTGGAAATTTATCAGAGACTCAGAATTCTAGAAGGATTTCTATTTTCTATTTTAGTAGTGTCTTTGAGGATATCAGCCAGAAAGCAGCAGTAAGCACTCTGGGGATTAGAATTATTTGTCATATTGAAAGACAGGAGCACTGATGTGAAAAAAGAGATACAATCCAGCAAGATTAAATGTAAAATTTAGTGCTTAGTACAACCACCTGTTTTGTCTAGGAGTAATTTTGAAGACTATTTGGTCATTACCAGCTGAACTTGAATCATTCTCACCATGTTACTGGTAACACAGCACGTGTATTTCAGTGTATATGAAAGATATTTATCTGAAGACATGGGCTCAGGTGGCCCTTCAGCCGAAGGTTATACCCACACCCAGGGGTGCTGTGTTTCAAGAACAAGATGGTTCAAGAGGATGGGCCAAGACAACGTTAAGAGTTATCAGAGGTTTAGAAAACTGTGCTCTGCAAATGAAGACTGAAGAAACCTGGATATTTTACATTCAGGAAGAAGGGAAAAATACATCCAGTGAGCACCTGTGAAAAAGAATACTTGATGACTTACAATTACAGTAAGGGAGATTCAAGAGAGATCAAGGAAGCTCTTCTGAACATAAAATGCACATTAAGGAAAGTGAGGGATATGTGAGTGAGGGGGTTTGAAGGATGGCTTAGACAGTATCTGCTGAGAGGGATGTGGCTACAATAGTTTGCTCCTCCCTGAGGACAGAGTGGACTAAAGCCAATAACTAAAGATATCTCCAGCTCCTTCTTTTCTCTGAGGCATGTGTCTTTTCCATTACAAAAGCATATGTTTGTAATACTTTAAAATGCCATCTTTTTCTTAAATGGTAACCAAACTGCAGTTTGAGCAGGGGGAAAGAGTGCTGTGTGACTTACTAACAGTTGGTGATACGAGAGATCTCGGTCCAGAAGTGTGCCTGGAAATAGAAGCAATCCCCCCTTTTTTTTTAATTAGTTTATTGCAGCAAAGGTTACATACTAGCTATAAGAAAAGGAAAGCTGAATGATCAGAATGCTAAAAATGTGATTCCGAGCACTACATCATCTCTAAAGTTCTACAGACAGAAAATAAAGTTTACTGCTCATAAATGCCCATTTACACACATTGCAAGTGTCTGATGCCTTTGCTTTAGAATAGGTCCACATGTGATTGTAAAGGAAGGAAATACAGGCTACATTGGCAAATTCCTGTAAATAAGTAGTTCTTTTACCACTAATGAAAGGCTGAAGATAAATTTTCAGAGTGAACAATGGACTTGGGGGTGGTTGGGAAGGAATGAGGGGTTTGTGGGGGTTTTTGGATTTGTTTTTTTACACCAAATTTATCATTTATCCTAATATTCAGGAAATAGACTTCATTCAAAAGGAATATGTGGTGAGATAGCATGTGTTATTTCAAAGTGTGCAGAGAAATAGGTAATGTAAAGGTTGATGACTGGCTCCAGAGCAGCAATTGCTGTACAGCCTTGGTGTGTTGGAGTACTCAGAACTCTGTGTTGGACACAGAGTTCTCAAGGATGTCTGAAATCAGTTTGTCCTCTTTATCTCTGTTGAGACTAAGGGTATATTAATTGCACAAAGAGTTAGTTTTAAGATTCACCATCTCCCAGTGACACATTTGAATCATTACTAGACATCTCTCATTTCCTACAAATACAATTATTAATTAAATGCTCTGCTGTGAGTGTCAACTTACTGAATAAATCTGATAGTAGGAAAGCAAATGAAAAGAGATGTTGAAAGTAAACAGCACTGTATGCAGTCTGATCAGTTACTTCATCCAGAGTATTTTCTGTTTCTTCTTACTCATCTGCCTGTCCTGAGCATGTCTTGATGTCATGTGAAACTGTTGATAGATGCAGAGCTTCCAATCTGATGGATAGCAGGTACTGCCCAATAATAAGCATATTTATGTCTCTGTTCTTACTCTCTGCAGATGCCAGAGTTTCAGAAGAAGACTGTCCATATTAAGGACCCAGGGAGAGTAGAGGAGATTATTTGTGGCCTCATCAAAGGTGGAGCTGCCAAACTTCAGGTAAAGACAGTAGAAGATGCAACCAGTTCAGAATAAAAGCAACTGTGGGATTGTTGCTATATGCCAAAAAAATCTAAGTTTGTATGTATATATATATAGCTCAGAAGTCAAGATATCTCCAGAACTTAGACCTGTGAAATCTTTTAACAGTCCTTGTTGATTCAACTGTAATTCAGACAGACTCTAATTAAATAAATGACCTAAACACAGAAGCTTTGTAAGTTCAGGAACTATTCTGACCAAAAGAATTAGAAAACCAGTTTTGTTAGCAACAAGTTACTCTTCTGGGAAATGCTAGCTTGCATTGCAAAGGCTCAGTAGGACAGGAGGTTTCTGTGGCACACGTGCCACTCAGCTGCTTTGATTGCTCAGACTTTCTAGCCATTCTTTATTTTGTCCCTCCGCGTTGTAAGACAGTTTTGCTTTTTCTTTCCTTAAATAGATTATTACAGATTTTGATATGACATTAAGTAGATTTTCCTACAATGGAAAAAGATGTCCAACTTGTCATAGTGAGTACTTTTTTTTTAATATAGATTGATTTGTTCACTCCTTTTAGTTTTTCACATATTTTAATTTTCTATCCAGTTTGTTCCCTACTATGTGACATTTTATATTGACTTGTTACCTGACTTATACATTTTAATTAAGTAATATTCTAGTGACTGTGCTTTTATGTGTATGTATATATGAATCAAAATCTGTGTGTATTAAAATCAGATAAGTTAACATTCACAATTCAAGTGTTAAGTATTGAACTCTAAGATGTTAGTGGCTGTATATGGTAGGGTTGACTCTATTTTTTAAGAGCCCATAATAGCCTGACACCTCCAAGAGCCAGACAGTGAACTCCGTAGAATTTTGGCATTTTATCCCTATGCCATAGTCTTTAAGAACAAAGAGAATCCATTTCCTGATTAAGTGGGAACTCTCAGACATACAGGATGTCGCAGGATGATCTCAGAAACAGTTAAATCTCAAAAAACAGGTACAAAAGCTTGTAACTGACAACATAATTCAGAGATGAGGGGAAGGGCCTTTTCATAAACTTAAGAAGAAAAATTTGCCTTTTACTGGTTGTGGGTAAGAAAAGTTCTGAGGAAACATATTGGTATGTCATCAGACATTGTCATCAAACATTGCCATTTACAGTGCTGTAGAGCAAAGGAAAAGAAATACACCATCTTGTTTAACACTCTTTCTTTTTCACCCCTCCCCAGACATCATTGATAACTCCAAGATCATCACAGACGAATGTCGGAAAAAGGTAAACAAAAAACTTCGTAGCAGTTGGTTTGTTGTACAGACAGACATCATCATTCCCTGACTGCAGGAAGTTATTTTGATTTGTTAGGCCAAATACCAAGTGTTATTTTATTGAAATACATTATTCATCTGGTGTTTTTTTCCCTTTCAGTTACTGCAGCTGAAAGAAACATATTATGCCATTGAAATCGATCCAGCTCTCACTATTGAAGAGAAATACCCATATATGGTAGAATGGTAAGAGACACTTCCCATATTCAAACTGTGCAAAGATCAGATTTAATAAGTCCTTAAAAGCAAATTAATGGCAGTACTTAGCTCTCACATTAACTGAATTAATCTCTTTAAGGGTTGTGCAACAACAGGTTCTGTTTTGCTGTTAACAAAATAAGCAAGAATTGCCCATACAGGATGCTTTTCATCAGAACATTTAATGAACAGTAAACAAAGTTCAACCCATTTTTCTCTTTATATTCTAGGTACCATAAATCTCATGCACTACTCATTGAGCAAGGCTTACAGAAGGAGAAGTTTGCAGAAATTGTGAGGGAATCTGATGTTATGCTGAAGTAAGCTCCTTTTGGTTTCAATTATATTGTTCCAGAGCATTTTCTGTAGATTCTTACTGAGTGGGGGGGGGAAGAGAAAAAAAAGGAAAGGGAATTTAGAAAAAATGCAACACACACATTCCAGAGAAGGTGACTCCTTAGTCTTGGAACACAGTGAGCTCTCTGTGCTCCCATTTTATTATTTACTGTATCTCATCACTGTCTAGAACTACCTGAAGGGAAGTTCTGGCCAGGTGGGGGTTGGTCTCTTCTCCCAGGCACTCAGCAATAGGACAAGGGGGCACGGGCTCAAACTCTGCCAGGGGAAATTGAAGTTGGAGATCAGAAAAAAATTCTTCACAGAGAGTGCTCAGGCATTGGAATGGGCTGCCCAGAGAGGGGGTGGATTCACCATCCCTGGAGATTTTTAAACTGAGATTGGCCGTGGCACTGAGTGCCATGATCTGGTAAAGGGACTGGAATTGGACCAATGGTTGGACTTGATGATCTCGGAGGTCTTTTCCAACCCAATCCATTCTATGATTCTATAATTCATTATATGTTGTCTCTAACAATGACCACACTATATAAACCAGAGATCTGTAGACTTTCATCCTTTTTTAAATTGTACTGGTGACACTTTTTCTTTAAGGGCAATGTAGAGTTTAACTTGGTTCCTTTGAAAAACATTCCATATAATAGTTTTACCTGAGATAAAAGTGCAGAAACTTGAAGAGCAGGTTTCATGTGTTGTATTTAATATTGTGCTTCCCCTATGGCTGCAGCCAAGTTTAAAAGCCAGCAAAATCCTTGTTCAAAGTGTGCTGTTGCTCCCATCTCTTTGAAAGCTCCCTAAAACTGTCAATTTTGGACTCCTGAAACAGGATGTTAGAACTTAAATTGTGGAAGTCTTTGTTTATAATACTGACTAAACTCTTGTCTTTTGTAAACAGACAAGCATCCTGTCTCTGCCTTTTTGAAAGCCTGAGTCCATATGGGTTGAATCTTCATTCACAAGCTAAAATTCCCTCAAAAGCTTTCACAATATTTTATTTTGAACGTAAAATTCTACCAATCTCTGTGTGGAGAAAGTGTATAAAGATAATACTATCTTGTTCCTGGAATACTATAATAGTCTTGATTGGGAACTGAACACTACAAAACTTTCAGGAAAGAGCGACAGTAAATGTTTTGTGGATTTAAAAAAACAAAAACAACATTTGTTTCATAGTAATAACCCATTAGAAAGTCACATATTTAAGGAAGGAAGATTGAAAGGAGATGTACAGCCTGAGAGTAGCTAGAGAGCTCTACTAGTTGCTTGCTTTTGGAGTATTTAGGGAGGAGAAAGTATTTCTATGTCTTTAAAACATGATTAGATGTTTGGGGCGAAAAATTATCCAGAACAAGACGGAACAGCTTGATGGAGCAGTTTGTTACTATGTGCATTATGTTGGGGGTTCTTGCTAACATGAAAAGATGAAGTAGAAGAAATGAAATAAGATGCTCAGGGAAAATTAATTCTTTTCCAAAGATAATGTGATTGTCTCTGAAAACTCAGACTTTTTTGGCTTTCTTTATTTGAGAGTTTATTTGCATTTACATTCTGTGTTGCAGAGAAGGATATGAGAACTTCTTTGATAAGCTCAGTGAACATAATATTCCTGTGTTCATATTTTCTGCCGGGATTGGGGACATCCTTGAGGAAGTAATCCACCAGGCTGGGGTCTACCATTCTAATGTCAAAGTGGTTTCCAATTTCATGGATTTTGATGAAAATGTACGTATGAGATAACACCTTCTTATGTTTGTAGTATTCAGTAGCTATTTATGTGCACTACAAGATAAGCATTTAAATGCAGCAGATGGAACCACCCACCCTGCCATACAGAACCTGGGAATTGCATGCTCGGCACTCTGAGGCCAAGAGAAGGAGATGATCACAGTTCAAACACCACTAGGATGGTGTGACAAATCCCACTAATTTCCTTTAATGACAGCCTCACACTCAGCCCAGGACTGCTGTGCTGCTCCTCCAGGCAGGGAGAATCACTGTCTGTCCAGTCCTAACAATGCTGGTACAGTCACTGTGCTATTTAACAGGAATTTGTCTTGGTCATCATCAGGCATTACACAGTTCAGTGTTAGTTCAACAGTAACAGCACCTATTTCCTTCTAGATTCTATCTTGCCTCAATACTAGAAATAACTTCACTGTTCTTTTAATAGGGAGTATTAAAAGGATTTAAAGGAGAATTGATTCACGTTTACAACAAACATGATGGTGCCTTGAAGAACACAGAGTACTTCAAACAACTAAAAGACAACAGTAATATCATCCTGCTGGGTGATTCCCAGGGAGACCTGAGTATGGCAGATGGAGTAGCAAACGTTGAGCACATTCTTAAGATTGGCTATCTCAATGACAAAGTAAGTAGTCTCACATAACCTTGTAAGCTTTGAATTAAACACTGGGAGTTAGAAACAGGTTCATTATAACACACTTCAGATATCAAACCAAGTGTTTGGCCCCTGTTTTTTCTGAAACTTCAAACATTTTCCATGGATTTCCTTTTTTTTTCCTCACCTATAAGCTACAAAAACACAGGTGTGTATTGGTTAGGTTTTTGTACTGAATGACTACCAAAAAGGTCTTTGCTAGAGAAGTTCAGAGGCTATAAAAATTAATTCTCTTAAATTCCTGTGGCTCCTCTCCCTCCTTTCTATACTGATTAATACTTGATCAAAATTATAATCTTCCAAATAACAAATGTAGACAGTTTTTCCTCTTTTTTTTTACTTTTTTTTTTAAAGTTAACATGGACAACCATTTGCATTCATGAGAGAAAAAAATCTGATTTTCTGTATCTCCCTGTCTCTTGGGAAGCTGAAGAAGTAGTTTTTCCTTCAGTTTCTTTATGTGTAAGATCCTAGAATAAAGGTGAGGTGTTACATCCTGGAATCCATGCACAGTTGTCAGTCAGGCCACACCTACTCCGTCCTCCTGTGGAATTCACTTGTAGACCAATACATTATTTGCATGGCTCATTCCCTGAATTTAGTGGAAAGATTGGGCAATATTTTGATGACAAAAAGTCTTTAAATAATTAATTCTTTATCCCTTTTGCAATTAGGTAGATGAGCTTCTGGAAAAGTATATGGACTCTTACGATATTGTCTTGGTGAAAGATGAATCCCTGGAAGTTGCCAACTCCATCCTACAGAAAATCCTGTAAATTGCAGTCTCAAGTCACTCCATTCCTTCCAAGAGGCAACTGGATAGAAGAGCACATGTGTGCTACCTTAGATGTGTTTATTGCTCTTTTACAGAACTGTTTAATTTAATTTAAAGCTTTTATCTTCATTTTGGTATTTTGGAATATATATGGTATCAATTGTCAACTACAGGCTCCTTTTACTGCTCTTATGCTGTTCTTTATTGTCTCACACTCCTGTTCTAACTAGATTTAAATTGGATTTACAGATGTGATAAACTGCTGCAGATGGGATACTGTGGTTCACTGTCTTTTTTAATCAGACATTTCAGAGGAGCATTTTGGAAAATGTGGCTGTTTTGTAAAACGGAAGGTGTAAACACTTTGTGAATGAGCAGCGTGCACATTTGTGTTGCCTTTTCAAAGACAGTCTCAGCTGTACTTTGAACGATCTTGTTCATATGCTACAAACTTTCACAGAAGTTTTTCATACATATATATTCAGTAAAAATCCTTTATTCACACAATTCAGGCAAAGTGTTTCTTCTTCACAGATTTTTGTATCATCATAAAACATCCTCTGTCCTTACTGTTTCTTATCCTCTGTGAAATGGGGAGAATGTTTTCAGTTAGTGTATCTGAGATAAAATTTCTCATCTTTGTAACCACAGATAGTTTCACAAGCCCATAGCACAGCCTCCCTGCACTGAGCAGGGACATCTTCAGCTGGATCAGGTTGCTCTGAGGCCCATCCAGCCTGACCTTGAATGTTTGCAGGGATGGGGCATCTGCCACGTCTCTGGGCAGCCTGTGCCAGTCTTTCACCACACTCTTCTTCAGAAAGTATTCCCCCCATACTGAACACATTACAGCACCTCTCAGCAATGTGTACAGAAAGTCACAGCTTAATTCCACCACAGCTTTGGAAATGTTGCAGGATGGTGTTGTGACCCTAGTCCTATGAGGTCCCAGCTGTACTAAATCTATTCATTAATAAAATTGAGGCAATCATACAACTTCCATGTTGTGCAATATAGTCATTGTTCCCTTTTGCTTTATTTTATTCACAGCAGGATCTGTGCCATCTTCCATTCCCTGAGGAATTGTAATGAACATGTGGGAGAGCCTAGATCTGCCTTCTCTCCCACCAGAAGTAATACACATCTCAAGAAATGGCCTCTTTCCCTCCAGCCTGTTATCTGAATTCTGACTTGGTAGCCCCAGTCATGTTTTTCCAAAGCAGATGTACACCAGTTTACCACCCCTGCTGGAACGTTTCCAAGAAGGGAGGGGGGGCATAGTCTCCATACCCCACCTCTGCATCATCTGCAGGAAGCTGAAGTCAAATGCTCCCTGTATTTGAGTGCAGGGCAGAGGCTCGAGGCACAGTCCGAGGGGGTGTGAGCACAGACACGTGGCACACACTGTGCCGCAGGGAACTGCTCAGCATAGGGACCTGTCAGAAATTCCAGCCTGGATCTGAACCCACAGAGTGGCTGAGGCATAACATGCTCCTTGTCGTGACCTACAGGGGCAGCTGGTGCCCCGCCGCAGGAGCCTTGAAGTTGTCCCTTTGCGCACAAAACCAGCAAAGGCAACCACGGCAGGACAGTTCCTTGGCTGCCTTCCATTCCAGAGCCGTGACTCAGGCGGCAGCAGAGGGGAAGGGCTGAAAGCACCCTGGCAGTGCCAGTGACAGGAGGAGATGGGAGCAGCAGCTGTCCCAGCCCTGTCCTGCCAGGAGCCTGTCAGCCGAAGCCAGGAGACACGGAGAGCCCGCAGGCAGCAGGGACAGCTGCCGAGTCAGCGCTCACATGGACTGGGGGTGAAGTCTGGCCTTGTCTCCCTGTTTGCCTGGGGCAGGGAGAAGGGCAGGATGGTCATGGCAACCCTGTAAGGGAGGGAGCAGCCTCTGGCACATTCACCTTCTCCAGCACTGCAGCTTCAGCAAGACAAGCGGGGCAATTCAGTGTGCCTCCCCACGGGGCATCAGCGTGAGCAGCCAGGTGTGCACCACCAGCACAGCAAAGCTCTTGGGGAATGCTGCAGCACTGCCAGGGAGCCCAGCAATTCCTTTCACAGTCTGGGCTTCTAAGCACCTACAGGATTTACATCAGCTGAGGTATTGTTAAGGTTTAGGGAGCAGGGAAATGGGGTTGGTGGTTATTGGTTTCAATGCTTTTTAAAAATGTAATCATGCTCGTTTTTTTGTCACAGCTGCCAAATGAAAGTCCAAAAGGCAAAGGCCTTCTGAAAAACACCAAGGTGTTTGGATGCACTGCTGACTCAACCAGCGTCTAGCTGCAAGGGGCTAATTACCAGGCATTACTCCCAAAGTTTACACTGGGACAAAGTTTTCCATTTACAAGCAGGTTATCTTTGGAATACAGATAACAGTTAAAATTTAGAGTATGTGAAGTGTAGCTGATAATCGCAGCTCCACAGCAGATGTGTCAGCAAGACACTCTCTGGCATGAAATCATTCTGAGCCACAGATGTACCAGATTTCCCTGACCCTCCCAGCACTGGTAAAAAGGAGAGGGCAATTCTGGTTTCTCTGTGTGGTGTTTCCGAGAAGGGAGAACTGTCCCGTGTTTTCATCAAACTAGCCTGAGGATACACATGAACACCTGGATCCTCCAGAATTTTTCCCTCAGCAGGTGTGTGAGCCATCACTGCTTTAGGATGATGATCTTTTTGTTCAACCCACAGTTGAAAAAAAAAATTAACCACACAACCCTAACCAAAACAAACAAACAAAAACACAAATCAAACAAAGCCTCCTCAAATAGCACATACAGAGCAATATAAAAAAGAATTAGGCAGCATCTTTAAAAGCAGTTACCAAACCAGATCTCCAACTACATCTTAATGCAGTACTCAGCCTGCCTAGAGAACCCACACATACCAGAGGGGAGCACTTGGTTTCTCAACTACAGGGACACCTAAAACTCTTCGCCTTGGTAGAGGATTTCAGATCAAACCACTGTCTTTCAGGCATTATATAAGGAAGACTTTCCAATCTCACCTCCAAGCAGGTGGACAGTCTCACAATGTTCAGTCCACAATGCCAATCACTTAAAAGGATTTTTGCCCTCCCGAGAGGAGTAAGGGAAGTTAAGATCTCCAGCACACTTTTCTCCTTCTGCCAGAGCAATAAACCTTTGCTAGGACAGAAGAGCAACTAAGCCCCATTGCAGTTACCCCACAGAACCCATGTGCTGTACAAAGGGTATCTCCCCACCAAATGCTTTTTTTCTTGAAAATAATGCAGCTTTCCTTAAAAAGAGCTACTTATACAATCGACCTGAGCCAGGAGGTTGGATTTTAGAAACCTGCACGGTGTTGTACAGATTAATATCCTCTCACATCACTGCCAACCATAACTCCTGCTTTTGTGGTAGTTAAGGGAAAGCACAAGATGCACTTTTAGATATCCTCCACTATCAAAATCCCATCTTTTTGTCACTAGACAATTAGTTAGAAATAAGAATTTACCTTATCAGACACCTCTCCAAAACCATGAACATAATTATCTGCAAGCAAAATTACACCTACAGGTTACACCATCCTCCTCCAGCAAATCTGATTCTTGTAATTGCTATGAAGATTCTCCATTCAGTTTTAGGAACGAGATACAACCCACAGTATGTCTCTCTAAATCAAACTTTTAACTAAAAACATTCTGCAACTCTAAAGGTGTATTTCATTTATGATTTAGTTTGGAAAGAAAGGTATCACACATTTCCCAGACCATTTTCCCACAGCCAAGAGTACATCCAAAGTTTAAAGCAAGGAATAAGCAAAGTTCAGTGAATTTGTTACTTTTCTTTCTTCCTCTACTCACAATATCTGTTCTGCCTGTAGCACATGTCCAAGGTCAAGTATTTGGGACCTTTATTTAGCTGAAAATGATTCCTCCTCTTAAGTGGGTGTTGCAGCCAGCTCAAATGTCCTCTTACTGTCAAACACACACTAATAGTCCTGAACTGAGCCAAAAACTTGCATCCTGTACCAGCTAAATATGTCTTTTGTAAGCTTAAAGGAAAATCTGAATATTTTTTCACACAGAAAAAAATAGTATTCAAGTTCAACGACTGCAATCTCTGATTTAAGTAAAATGTCTGACACACTTGGAACAGGTGGGGTTTTACAGCAGGAAGTATTGCTCTCAAATTAGGACAGAAAAATCACACAGAAAAGAAAATATTTATAAATACCTGGATTTCTCAGGGTACACACCCACATTCCTTGTCTTTTCCACTGAGCCTCAGACAATTCAGTTGGCAATTGACTGCCAGCAACTTCCCTTCCTAACAGCAGGGAGTGCCCTGGGAATGGCACCTGCCTGTTTCCTTGGAGGAGCAGCAGCAGCAGGAGTTCTGGAGAGCCTCATTAGCCAAACCAGCCAGTTACACCTGGCTGTTAATGACCCTTAAGAGTTATCACCTGTTTTTCTAAAGTTACCTCAGCTGAGTATGTAAAAAAGTATCTAGATACTAATTAAATAAATAAATTCTAAGTAGATACATTCTATAGATAAATTCTAAATATTAAATAAATTCTAAATAGTAAAGATAAAATACTAATAAATAGATAAATTCCAAATAGATTGATAGATACAAACAGATAAATTCTAAGTAGCTACTGTCTCCTTAAAAAAAAATCTTACACTTTGATGTAGAAAATATTTCCCTTATATCCATATTTCTCACAGGCCACCCTGTCTAACAGGGAGGTGACGTGGAGGGATTATCTGTCACTGGAGCTGGGGGTGCAGGGGCTGTGCTGAGCTCTCCCAGCCCACACCAGCACACCTGCACTGCCCAGCCAGCTGCCCCTGCCCCAGCCTCTGGCCTGCCTGGAAAGAAAAGGGTAGAGGATTCCATGGAAGTGCAAACCTTCCCTAAGGAAGGCAGCCCCCAGCTTTCCTTAGAGGGAGAAGCCAACAGCTGCCAACAGCAAGGAAAAGCACTACATAGATGTTAGTACTCAGGAATTCTGGATTTTATGCAGTTCGGCCTAATGCAGACCTGTCTCCTGTTTCCTTTGTCTGGACAACACCCAGTATTATAAATACAATTATTTTGCAGGAAGTTTTTCCATAAATTCTCTAATTTTCCCCAAAGCTGCATACTTATTTCCAAAACAGCAACCTCCCAGCTTGGGAGGGATGTGGTGAAGGGGCAACAAATACTTCCTTTTGACAAAAAAGCATCTCTAGATGGATCACAAGCCATGTTTGCTAAGGCCTAAGGAGCATTGGAATGAGAATTTCAGATGTACTTGTCCTAGCTGGAGGCACTGGCAAAGCCATCCCTGCTATCCCGTCACTGACAAGAACTTCCAAATAAATCCAGCACAGGGAACTGGAATTACCAATTGACTGCACTTTGGTGCTGCTCTTTGCTTTGCAACTGCCCTGGAGGACAACTCCATTATCCTGGTTTACTGGGAACTCTTCAGCCTGGGAACCACCTGGAAATCTCCTCTGTGCAGAAAGATGGGGTCCATTCACTAAGATTTTCTCAGACAAAACAATTCAGGATAGCACAGAGTGAGAGAATGGTTTGAGTTGGAAGGGACCTTATAGGAAGGGATCCCTTAAAGGAGGGGGAACATCCAGAAGACAGGCTTGGTTTTTGGGGATGTGTATGAGAACAGAGTTCAGGATAAGTGGCTGTTTCCACACTGGGAACTGCTTCTGGCAGCACTCAAGTCACAGCTTGCTTCATGCTCCTTCTCTCAGCTCTGTCAGGACGGGGAAGCAATGCCCCTGAACCACAGCAGGCAGTGAACAACCTGCTTCCAAACACAACAAAAGGGAAGAACGTGTGCAACAGTCTCGAGGAAGCTGCTTTCAACAAGAGGGTGAGGCTTCTGAGGAGCCATTCAGGACATAAACTTTCTGATTCCAAGTACCAGTCACTGATACCCACTATTTTTACATCTGCTATAAAGGGCTGGTATTTACGTCAAGCCCAAACCAGATGGGAATTCCAGTGTTTTACATGCAATACATATGGTTTGGAAGTACAGATGAAGTGAAAACACCAAACCCCATGCACAAAACTCAGAGAGTTTGCTTTCACTAGCCTGGGGAATGAAATGCTGTTTTCCATGCAAGACAATTTCATTCAGGGAAAGACTTGGAGTCCCCATGACCCTCCCAACTATCACAAGCAATGGCAATATAGGATGGGTCATTTAGGGAATGCCTCCTAAAGCCAAGGAATTACCTCATTTCACCTTTGAAGTATGAAAAAAAAGTCTTTAATTGTGGTCTATTATTTTTATAATTTTGAATCAAATAAAGAATCCATAACCTTAGTTTCAAATATTTTTCCTGAAGATTAATAGCAATATTGAACACATTCAGGATATGCCTGCTGCATGCAAGAGAAGAGAGAGCTGCAGGAAGGGTATTTGCTTCCACTCAAGGTCCCAACCCACCAAAATGCCAGAAAGAAAAAGTAACAGTTGACTGACATTTTATTTAACAAAAAGATCAGTTATCCAACATTTAATGGCATCAAAGAACACTTCACTTTCTGTAAGAACTGCTTTAAAAACCAATACGAAATGTTGCCATCCAACAGAAATACCAGCCTTTAGAAAGAGCATCTCGGGGGCTTCCCCCCCACAGGTACAGATGAAGGAAAGCAAGAAACTAGACACAAAGCATATTCTGGAAACACAGCCCCTCTGCTGCCCCTCTGTGACAGTGTCTCACTGTGTTTGTGCCCTTCCCATGTGGTGTACTGAGGGACCCACAGGGCCCTCCAAACCCAGCTCTGTTCTGTGTGTTCGCACTCAGCAGCTCTGCCTCCTTATCGAGCTAACGGGGGACGTCTCCAGAGCTCACACGATCCAAACAGCACTCCCAGGGCTGACTCTGTGCTGACGGAGAGGCCAGAACGTTTGCACACACCAACAGATGGGTCTGTTCCTTGATTCTATCACTGTCTGTCTGTTTGTTTGCCACTGCAGACTGCTCTGCTGCTTAAGCTCTAAGCACTTACTCCTTAGTCTGGCAATTCCCAAAATAGGAGACAGAAGCCCGACACAAAATCAACTGTATTCAGTATTTATGACAGCGTTTGGACCCCGTAATGCTAATATTTAATGTCTAACAAAACTATAAATAGGATTGCAGCTAGAAAGGCTTTGGAATCACTGATGGGAACACTGGCCAGCAAGAGCCAAGGTTACTAATTCAATGCAATACAGATGGTAGGAAACTTTTATTCCGTGAGGTAAAAACCCAGCACATACACCGTATCAATTCTAGGCCTGTTGAATTTAATTCACAGCTTATGGAAGTTTTGCAATGGCACAGCCATTGTTTGCACATTCTGCAATTTGCAAATCAGATTTTCTGCTGGCAAATACCCACGTGAGTTTGTTCAGTTACTGGAAAGAGTGCTCAGGCCTCCTGAAGGGAACTGGGAGCAACAGCTAGCAACTGTTACAGGTTATTTTCACGGGAATATTTTGGTTCATTCTCCTGCACAAATACTTCTGATGCAGAAGGTCTTTTAAAAGCACTTGGTAAGTTTTCTCTCTACCATCCTTCAAAGTGACCGTATGTTGTTCAGTGAGAACTTCTGATCTTTAGCACAGACACAGATCACGTGGTTCACATCACCACGTGTGCAGTAAGTACACTCTTTACCTGTTTATACATCCTACCTCGAGGCACTTCACACTTCTCAGACACATCTAACAATTCCAACTGAAAATCCCTTCCTACTTTAACAGCCTACCCACACAGGCAGACACAGGCTATCCTTCCAGAACCACACTTGCCAAAACCCCTTCCAGTACATGTGTTCAAACAGTAGGTCAGCCCAGGACTCCTCTTTTTCTTATCTTTACAGTTCATCGTGTTCCTCTTTGGCCTCCTGATCCTTCAGCTTGAATTCTTCAGCAGTAACTTTACCATTTCCATCCCGGTCTTGATTGGTGAACATGTTTTTAACAATCATCTCAAAATCAAAACCAGGAGCCAGTTTTCCTTTGCCAGAATCGACCTGAGCTTTGATGTACTCTGAAAACTAAGCAGAGGGAAAGGAGAACAGCTCACAATGAAAAAGACATCTAAAACTGAAGAGTATTTACAGAAGTAGCATTTACTCATCATTGATTGTCCAGATTTTACTATTTATTAGATGTACACAAAAGTACACTCTTTCTACTCTATAAAGTTTACCCCTTGAAGTGGACTAATTAGGACAGACACAGGAGGTTGACTCATTCCAGTGGGGGTAGTTTTGCCTGATGATACACAAAGCTCACACTACAAAACAGACCTCCACCTTCATTTTACAAGAAGCCACACACAACAGAAAAAGAATGAAACACAGAAATGAGACTTTAAATATCAGGATACCACAGGATTTGCTAAAGTAGCTTCAGGCATTATGCCTTTTGCTTGACCTCTGCTGGGGAAGGTTTGTAAGGTTAGTCTTCCTTAAACATCTTTCTCCTGGTATGTATGACGAAGCTATTAAAGGTGATTATACCACATCTGACTGAAGTCATACTGCTGGCTTGCCAAAACCAGAAAATCCACAGCCAAACACAGCTTTTCCAATTCCTGTTATCTCTAATGCTACCTGATAAATAAGTTTCAGCAATGAGAGCTACTGCTGACATTCATTTATACCTTTTAAGCCAAACTTCCTCTCATACCTCCTTGACTTCTCCTGCCCACTAGGTGACCAGAAGGATGTGGACAGGAACAGCCACATCCTACCTCATTCTCTAAAACAGGAAAAGCTCTTTTCTTCTCTGCAAGAACAGAAGTGGAGATAAACATAAGAGAGATGATTGAGACGAGGTGGAAGACAGTGCCAGAAAATGGGAAAACAAGATTTTTTTTTACCCCATTAGCTTGTTAAAATCCTCAAAGGCATCTCATGCTGTTCCCCAGGGCCACAGCCTGCCCCTTGAGTGCTGCAGGCAGCTCCACTCCAGAGAGGAAAGATACAAAACAGAACAGTAGAGAAAGGTGATAAAGAAGGCTCAGAATAGAATAAAAAAACAGAATGCCTGAGTTAAAACAAAAGGCAGAGGAAAACCTCACGGAGGTTCATATTAGCAGAGGTGGTGTGGCAAAGGCAAACAGCCCAAAGTGAGGGCACTCAATGTCAAATTGTTCATCTGACAATACCATGTGAGAAGCAGAAGAGGATGAGAGGAGAAGGGAGAGACCCCATTGTTCAACATCTGCTTTGATGGTAATAGGCAGGTGTTCTCATTGTTTCAGCTTACCTCCTCCAAAAGAACCTCTCCATCACGATTCTGATCTATTTCTTCAAAAAGATTGGGAGAGACTTCCCCATTCCATACAAACATGTACCCTTCAGGCAAGCCAGACACCAATTCCAGCAGTTCAATGTCGAAAACTAACACAGCACTCCCAGGCACTTCCCCTTCTGTCACAAAAAACATCAAAGAGGGGTATTTATCCTTACGTACATTAAAGGGCATATTTCCTTTTAATCCATAATTAAATTCATCTCCCCACTCCAACAGGCACTTCTCTGCTGTGATCCTGAGCCCATTAAAATCTTTCTGTTCATTTCAGCAGAGGTGATCAAAACAAAAAGGGAGCTTTCATAATAAAACTGCATCCATTCTTTCACTTATAAAACTCAAACTGTGAGAATAAATCAATTTTTCTTTGTCTAGCAGATACACTGTGTACTCCTGTGAGATTCATCAGTGTTGCAACACCTTGGGATGTTACCTCAATGCAACCATGGAAGGAGTTTAATTTACCCTTGAAAAAGAGAAGCCAAGGCCATTTCTAATCTTCTGTTTGCAAGAGACTGCAAACAAGCAATCTCTCAGAGACACAGGTATATACCAAAACACTCATGCAATGTTTCAGACCGTGTGTATCAAATGTAACTTGAACTTAACACAGCAGACTTTTTATGTTATGAGGAAATTTTCAATGTATTATATGTAACTATGCCATTTTATATAATAGATAAAATCATGTATAAAATGTTGTATATATAATATTCCTAATTCTTCATGGAAGACAGGTACAAGTGGAAATGCATTCTTATCTCTTAACACAAATTAATTCTCCATTAAGTGTGGCACATGATGCCTTCCAGTCCCCATAAACTACAAACTGTTCCGGAACTATTCGAAGAACAATGCAACTTATCCAAGTGTTTCTATACACATCACTATTTGTTGATCTTGGTGATCAACTCTTAGAGTCCTTTCCCTCAAGCCTTTTAACTTGGAAGACCAGTAACAACCACACACAGTGGGACATGAAAGTTCTTGTACTTCAATACTGTTCTTTGCATTACCACTGTCCCTGTCATTAAAAATTGACAAGTCTCAATGCTCTAAAGCTTTCTTAAAATGCATTGGTGTTGGGGTTTCAACAGCACCAATATATTGTTTCACATCTTACATTCAGTTCATGTAGTTTCTGAATGCTGAGCCTCCTCTGAATTTCCTTACATATTAGTGCTGACCAGTCCCCTTCAGTTTTATGTCGTGAACAACATATGGCACGTCCAAATGTGAGCACCCACCTGCCTGTCATGGAGAACATTGTTTCCCTCCCTCTGCAACACCAAACTGCCTGGAGCTTTCTGTTCTGACAAGGCAACACCCCTGGGGGCGTGTTCCTTTTTCGTACTGCGGTGGTCCTTCTACTGACCACAGGAACAGTGGGACTTCAAATGGAACACAGACAGTGTGTTCATTCCACTGGGGAATGGGACAGGGGGGAGTATAGAAAACATTGAAATAAGAAATCTCTAAAAAAATCCCATTCAAGCAGCTAAGATGCACTCACCCTAGGACCTGGTAGATATGAAGTAACAAAACATGCACACTTGTGTTTCATCTACTCAAGGGATGCCAAGTGGATGTGCACTTACCAACTCCATCCTCTCCATAACCAAGATGAGGTGGAATAACGATGGTCCGTCGTTCCCCGACGCACATGTCTTGAAGGCCCATGTCCATCCCCACCACCACCTGGCCAGATCCCAGAACTATGTTGTAGGTCTTGCCAAGGCTGTGTCTAGAGAAGAAGGGAAGAAAAATGAAAAAAACACCCTCAACATGCAATACAGAATTTCTGTTGCTCAAAGTACCACAAACATTTCCAATTAGTGTCCTGTCATTGGCACAAATTAACTTCATGCCAAATGCTCTGCTCTACCAAACAGTTACCTGGTGGTGTTCTCAAGTTACAGCCAGCACCAAACAGACATGTGCCTGCTGCTGACATATCCTCTAGCACTAAAATGATAGGCTTTGTTAATGAAATCCAATTAAAATCCTTAACCGTGCCAATTACACCCCCAAGACCTTTTATCTCTAAGCAAGGGATTTTGCCTTTCACGTATTTGTAACTACTGCAGCTGGACTTTTCAGCAGATGTCAAAATTCCAGATGTACCTTTGTTCCAGAACTACCAACCTATAGGGGTCTGGGTGCAGTCCCATAAATCAGTCATCCCTTTAATGAAATCAGTCACTACAGTCTAGTAGTTACTTAACCAAAACAGCCTGGAAGGATACTACTACTGCTGCTATTTATCCATACTAAGTTTTGAATCATACCTTGCTGCATGTGGCTCACTTCTACAATTAGAAATTATCACATATTAAAAGCCCAGAAGTGAAACACCTGTTGTGATTCTAAAAGCAGAGTGTGCAGCGTTAAGACTCTTTACTCTGTTGGTCTCCTTTCTTTGGTTATTTGGCTTGGCTGTGCCTCTGCAGGACATGGTTGTACAACAGACCATTATTTGGAAAGAAAACAATTCAGTGGTGATGAGGTCAGCCTTAAAATTAGGAGCACATGACTTATGATCTTTGATTCTCTATAATCTGCTTTGAACGAGACAGTTTTGATGTCCCTTGTTTCCTGCTGCAAATTGAGAACTGAGCATTCCTGCCACATAAAAAGGGGTTTGAATCCAAACACGTTACTTGTATGCATACTTGCCTACAGCAGCACACCATGTGCTCCAACCTAAGGCAGCTTTTCAGCTCTGCAAGGTATTCTGTACACTGTGAAACCCATGAGCTGCTTTCTGTGTTAATTATAACCTGGTTAAAAGCAGCTTTTCCCAGCTTAAAAAAAATCATAGAATCGATCGGGTTGGAAAAGACCTCCGAGATCATCAAGTCCAACCCTTGGGCCAACTCCAGTCCCTTTACCAGATCATGGCACTCAGTGCCACGGCCAAGCTCACTTTAAAAACCTCCAGGGATGGGGAATCCACCACCTCTCTGGCCAGCCCATTCCAATGCCTGAGCACTCTCTCTGGAAAGAATTTTTTTCTGATCTCCAACTTAAATTTCCCCTGGCAGAGCTTGAGCCCGTGCCCCCTTGTCCTATTGCTGAGTGCCTGGGAGAAGAGACCAACCCCTGCCTGGCTAGAACTTCCCTTCAGGTAGTTCTAGACAGTGCTGAGGTCACCTCTGAGCCTCCTCTTCTCCAGGCTAAACACCCCCAGCTCCCTCAGCCTCTCCCCCCAGCACTTGTGCTCCAGTCCCTTCACCAGCCTTGTTGCTCTTCTCTGGACCCGCTCCAGCACCTCAATATCTTTCCTGAACTGAGGGGCCCAGAACTGAACACAATACTCAAGGTGTGGCCTCACCAATGCAGAGTACAAGTAGTATTCAGATGACTTGCACCGTCCAAAAGAGAAAATAAAAAAAGTAGCAGAACTATTCTTGTAGCTGCAGCAAACAGTCTGACAGGCTCACTTTAGTTCTACAGAACTAGCACCCATGTGTGGTACAGACATGACAGGTGACCATCCACCACAAACCACACACAAGGTATCTTTAACAAGATCACACCAAGCATCCCGACCAGACCTCTCTCAGGAGCACAGAACCAGCAGAGTGAAAATCCTATCCAAAAAACTGAATAAACCTGGACAACTCATTCATGACAAGCCTTGGCATGACTGGCCCAGACACCTGAATTGGCCCTTTTATACAGAATGCCATGCAGACGAACTGTTTCACCCCTCCACACATACTGTTTATGTTCTTCTACAACACACTCCTACATCCTTTTTGTTCCCAGTTCTCTCATTATGCTATGACAGATTGTCTTTTCCTTTTCCTCCTCTTACATATCTTAGGCAGGCAGACATAAAAAGAAAAATACATTCTAAGCACTCAATTTTTTCTAAAAATGTCTTTACTCCCTGCCAGTTTGCTTTGCAGGCAATTCATTCTGCTTTCACAACTGCTGGGAATATTTTCCTTATCAGATCATTCAAATACTTACGTGGAGTCTAGCAAAGTACCATCCAGGAGTGAGGCATTGTAGTGGTATTTCAAGTAATCTCCCTTCTTACTCAGAACGGTGCAGTTGGAAGGTTTGTAGTTGACAGTAATGCTGACCGAATCTGAGGGGTTGTGGAAGTCGACCACGTGGATGTCAAAGACCAGCACTGCAGAGCCTGGAATATTTCCTAAATAGGAAGTAAATTAGGTAAACAGAGAAAGAAATGGTACCCAAACGGACTTATGATGACCAGGTACTGCACCCTGTAAGAATATGTATTCCTGCTGCACCTGCTACTGAGTCATTCTCCTCTTCTCATTCAGAATTAAAGGATGCAACAGATGCAAGCTGCATCCAGTGTAGGAAAGAGAACCAGTGGGAAAGCACTAAACACACACTTCAAAGTTCATCAGTGAAGGAAAAAATTTTCATTATTCTGAAATTGAAAGTTATGCAGAAATGTAGCAACAACTGTGTATTTCTTGTGACCATTCGAAATAACTCATCTGTTTCACGTACTAATTCCATATTGATCATCAAAGTTCTCACAGGGCTCCTTGTGATTCAGATAATGGCACTATGTTTAAAAGGTTACAATTCCTTGAAGTGTCCTGATAGCAGGCAACTTCTTCCTCCCCTCCCCAGGACTGGGGTTTGTTGGTAAACGAGTCTAACTCCCAAATCAACAGCACAGAATTTGCACTTCCAGAAGAAAGATCTTTTTTCTAAATCATTTATCCAAATCACATTCCAGGAGGCACCTTTTGAAACACCAGCCACAACCGTGATTGGCTAGAAGGTTTATCACATTCAACCCCTGACAGCAATCCCTTCAGGCACCAATGAGTTTTCCCAAAGGAATGTTAATTGCATGTTATACCTACACAGATACTTGGCTGTTACATGCATCCACCATTTACAGAGGCGCCTTAGAAATTCCACATAACCTGTGGCTGTGCAAGGAATGCGGAAGAAAACTTATCACAAGGAACTCCTTCAGCATCCAGAGCTTAAGGCAGACAGGAAGGAAGATCTCACACTGCAGAACTCCTGGCATCCAAGTACCAGTCTGCCTGAGACACTAATTATCCAAACAAATTCAGGTCAGCAAGTACCAGTCTGCCTGAGACAATAAATACCCAAATGAGTTCAGGTTACCAATTACATGTGAGATTGTTCTGTATTCTTACTGCCCTACCTATTTACTAATTAAAACAATTCTGCAAATTCTGGGTGTGGTCATGTCAGTTTTATGTCCACAAAATAATGAACTAATTCATAAATTTTTTAAATACCAGAAAAATGAAAATACACACAGATGGACTAAACAATAAAGGAAACCTCATTAAATATGGAAGACTCGAATGTAAATTCAAGCTCACCTCTTCCTTCTTCTCCATATCCAAGATGAGGGGGGATTATTATCCTTCTTTTTTCACCAGTGCACACACCAAGCAAACCTTCATCCATTCCAGCAATGACATAACCTTTCCCGACATAGGTGTCATATGTATGGTTCCGTGAATAACTATGGGAAATAGGTGCATTTTAGCAGGGTCAGGTGTACTCAGGAAAACACAGAAGCTTGCAATAGCTCTGCAACCAGTTAAGATCAAACACACAGTCATTAACCAGCACCAGGGAGAAACAAAGCAATCACCACGTTCCACGAATCCAGGCCACCAGGTTTCATCAGTTCAGTGACATGTGTCACTTATTATTCAGTAGTAGGACCCTGGCTAGCAAGTTTGCAAACTCATTTCTACTACATCTTGAAAGAAAAATCACACTTATTTACAAGCAGAAAAGAGGTTTTGACAAGTAACTGAAAAAAAATTGGTTGTATCCTTTAAAATTTCCTCTGCCCTGATACTACTTTAATAAGTACTTACCAACTAGATACAGTTGGTATTCATTTTCATGAGACACCCTTCAAACTACCTCATTTTGCAACCACAGCTATGTGGTTCAACTACTAACAGAGAGCAGGTGGGATAAGTAGATTCTTCTGGGATGCACAATATTAAAATGAGTCATGACAACAAACAGTATCAACCACTTCCAAACCATGTCAACCACTTTTACGTAGGTTCAAGGCCCTGCTTCAACCCCTAATGACAGAATAAAACAAAGCTACAACAACTGATATGTGTTACAAGGACATGACTGTTTTTTGCCTTTCTTCAAGGCATGTTACATGAAGGCACAGCCCAGGGAAGAGAAGACAGAAAAGTTTCAATTCATTTTCACAAGGTAGCTCCGAGAAAGAACAAGACCAGTACAAGATGTAATTCAGAGGTTTATTCCACTGCTCTAAGTCCAGACAGCCCTGGCTGAGCTGCCCAGGGGCAGTTCTGCCTGAGTATTTCAGAGTAAAAAAGCAAAGGAAAACAACATTAGAGCTCTCAACCCCAGCCATTTGCAGTGCATATTCCCTGTACAAGTAGGAAATTTTCTCCTGGATAACTAACTCCAGGGTTTCCAGTAACTCTTGTTAGCTGTTCTATTTCTTCATCTTATGAATTCTGCAGAAGGTTGGGATATGATGCTCTAATGAATACGTCCTCTAACAAGTGTCAGCACTGCAGAATGATGTAGAGGCTGCTGTCTACAAAGTATTTATTACTATTTATTGTCAACAACCCCGATATATATAACACAGCTATTTTCAAAAATTGTTTAATTACTACAGACTATACTCACATCTGAACAAAGAAAGATTCTGGGTAGATGCACTGTAGATAAGATTTAAGTTCTTAACTTACAAGCTTTCATAAGCTGTAAATCAAGGTCTACAGTGATGGTTGCTGTTGTAGTACTACACATTCTTCCATGAGCTTATTTCATAAAACATTTACATTGGCTCATTTTCTTCTCCTTCTGGCTACTTCTGTCATCAGTTCTGAAAGCTGGAGTGTGATAGTAAAGCACTGTTCAATGAAGAGCAAACAAAGTGACAGAAAGCTACAAGGGTATATTCATCCTCTGATTCTGTACACAAGGCTCATGTGCCCAGAGAGCTCTGAATTTACTGTGAAAGTAATCCCTCTTCCTTTATCAGAGAAACCCCATAGCTGAATTCTCAGACTGTAATTCTATCTCAAAAGACATCAGCCTTCAAAGAGCAAACAGTTTTCAAGTACAAATATGATTAACCTCAAACTAGTCACTAACACACTGACTCACAATTCCCAGGACATAAAATGGGAATCATATTTATTTCCTCTGCCTTCAGTGGCATTACCTGTTTAGCAGATAAACTGAGGGGCTGAGTCTTCAGGCTCATGTGCCTAAAGCGCTCATGGCTTCACTGGGTGGGTCACCGCCCCTAGATGGCGTCTGTGACATTGTCACAGCACAAAAGAGCTCTTTTCCCTACCATGGAGAAAAGTTTCCTATGAGATTTTTAAGAAGACTCCAAGTCCACCCCAAATTTTCAAAAAGGAAGGAAAAGCAAATAATTGTATTTGGGTATATTATGGACAAGACAGAGGAGTCACACTGGAAATGCAACCTGTAGAGCTGAATGGTTTGGTTACCTGGAATCAAATAATGTGCCATCCAAAAGTGTGCCGTTGTAATGGTATCGGAGGAAGTCTCCTGTCTGGCTTCTCCGCTCGCAGGATTCAGGCACAAGCTGGTTCTCAATGACAATACCATCCTTGGGGTTGTGGAGATCCAGCAAAACCACATCAAAGACGAGGGAAGCTTGGCCAGGGATCTCTTTACCTACAAAAGTGTTAGGGCAGAAAAGTAGGTAAGGAACAGCAGGTGTTCTAGCAGAAGCTTAAACACGTTTGTTCAAGAACAGTAACCTACTGCCAAATATCCATCACCTCCCCTCCCAAAATAAATTAGAATCACAGAATCATAGAGTCTCCTGACTTGGAAGGGACCCACTAGAACCATCAAAGTCCAACTCCTGGTCCTGCACAGGACACCCCAAGAGTCACACCATGTGCCTGACAGCACTGCCCAAATGCTTGTTGAACTCTGCCAGGCTTGGTGCTGCCACCACTTCCCTGCGGAGCCTGTCCCAGTGCCCACCCACCCACTGGGGGAAGAACCTCTTCTTAATATCCAACCTAAACCTCCTCTTGGATACAACTTCTGATCACTCCCTCAGGTCCTGTCACTGGTCACCACAGAGAAGAGATCAATTCCTGCCCCTCCTTTTCCCCTCACAAGGANCCTCATGAGGAAGTTGTAGCTGCAATGAGAACTCCCCTCAGTCTCCTCTTCGCCAGCTGAGCGGACCAAGTGCCCTCAGCCACTCCTCATACAGCTTCCCCTCAAGGCCCCTCACCATTTTCACTGCCCTCCTTTGGACACTCTCTAACAGCTTTATGTCTTTCTTACATTGCAGTGCCCCAGACTGCCCACACTATTCCAGGTGAGGCCACCCCAGTGCAGAGCAGAGCAGGACAATCCCCTCCCTCACCTGGCTGGTGATGCTGTGCCTGATGCCCCCCAGAACAGGGTTAGCCCTCCTGGCTGCCAGGGCACTACTGACTCACATCCAACTTGCCATCCACCAGGACCCCCAGGTCCCTTTCTGTTCTCCAGCATCTTGTTCCCCAGTCTGTCTGCACATCCAGAGTTGCCCCATCCCAGAGGCAGGATCCAGTTCGTTTAACTTCATATGGTTGGTGACTGCCCAGCCCTCTCATTTGTCTAGGTCTCCCTGCAAATTTGCTTCCTGTCGGTCATTTTTTGTTTCAGTGGGTTTTTCACTCAATTCTCCACCTCAGTAATTTCATTGTGTTCCTACTGTGATGGCACTGCCTTCCTGAAAACAGCTGCCTCTTCAGCAACACCCATCTTAGTCAACACACACCAGCTCCATCCCAGCTGCATGTTTGGTGTCCCAGTATTCCAACACACTTCATGGAAGTGCATAAAATAACCATTAGAATACAAATCTGGTACATCCACTCCTTCCATCCTGTTAATATCAAAACAGGAGACCACATGGTGGAAGTTGAAGGAGGACAAATTGAATCTCTCAGTGAAAAACTACCCTCCCATCAGTGTACAAATTGCAGTGTGGGTTGCCTGGACTGAGAACCATTGAGTTCGAGACCTCAGCAAAATTTTAAAACATAACTTCAGGAAGTTTTGTTAGCCATGGAGACAGCTATCACAGTTAATGATAATGAAGGCCTGGAAAGGGTATGAAGCCTTGTACACCACAGGCACATCCTTAAACATCAGAGCAAGAAAGAATACAAGGAAGAGTCACAAACTAAACTTAACTGCCCTCTCTCATTTAGCACGGGGACCTCTCTGTATGATCTGCAGGCTGCAGTCTTACAAGACAATTTATCCATCTTGTCATTATCACTAGGGTGTTGGTTGCCAAAAAAAAAAAGGAATTAAAAATACTTTTTTTTCTTTTTTTTTCATCAGAAGAACTATGCAGTCACCTTTCTTCAAGTTTTTGGCTACAGTAGATATCAATCACAGATTATAATCCCTGATGGAAATACAATTTCAGTATATAAATACTACAATTTTATCAACAATATGTCTGTTAAGCAATTTATTATTCATTTTTTTAAAAAATTGTACTTTTTAATCAATCCTATCCTGTGCATAATGCATTTTGAACCCCTCTTTCCATCACTTTGTTCTGTCAGTCTGGAGAAAATGCTGCCCATAAACTTAAAATACAGAAAGCCAAGTTTGTTTTAAAATATGGTTGACTTGCACTGAAAAAAAAAAAAAGGAATAACTAAAGGAATAACTTTTACCATCTCCTTCTTCTCCATATGCCAGGAAAGGAGGTATTGTGATAATGCGCTTCTCTCCGACGCACATTCCCAAGAGCCCCTGGTCCATGCCAGGAATCAGCCATCCAATTCCCACATAGGTATCGTAAGTTCGCATCCGATTATGGCTAAAAATGAGGGGAAAAAAGCCCCACAACCAAATGTCAGACAGCCACGGGAAAGAACAATATAAATCAATCTTGAAATCCACAACGTAACTCACAACTTGCTACTCCAAAAGTGTTGGTCCTTCCTTTACCAAGGGCTGGCTGGGTTGAGTTTTCCAGAGTGCTTAGCTATGCCAGGAACCTAACAGGGGCTTTGAGAAGTGGCCCACAAACACAATGGCAGCTGTTATTAAAGCACCATTTTCCACTGAGCTCTAATGAAGTACACATGACGTACACTTAAAATCTCAGTATGAAAGTGTTAGTAGCTGCATTTCATTACAAACCCTGTTTATAAAACTTCTATCTAATCTGAATAGCTGTGCTGCAGTGGTAAGAGGAACTTTTAACTGACTGCAATATAAATACAAGGAATAGACTTTAAAAAAAAGCATCTGGATTGGCAATGCCCATGCAGAAATAATGTACAGTTTTATTGGTTTGAGTCAGTACTGCTATCCTATAATCCCTGAATAAACCAGTAACACACATACAATGCAAGCTTTCATTTCCTGTGTTTCTGGGCAATTAGCTTTAATTGTTACACCAGTGCAAGGAGAGCAAATGATGGTGAGACACCTATTAACACACACAAACACACACAATCCAGCTGCATACCTGGAGTCAAACAGGGTACCATCCAAGAATGTTCCATTGTAATGGTATCGTACAAAGTCAGACACCTGGACTGTCCGAGGACACTTCTCAGGTTTGAAGTAAGTCTGAACCTGCACTTGGTCCTCTGAGTTCCAAAGATCTATCAGGAGCACATCAAAATGGAGCACAGCATTGGGGGGTATCACACCAGCTGCAAATCCAAAACAACACAATTTTATTTCCCTTTATATACAGAGCATCAGTGAAAAGGAACCAACTCGTGCATACCCTAAAAAAAATGCATAATGCACACCTTATTTCTTTTTATGCTTATAACTCCCTGGCCTCTTGCCACTACTGCAGATATTTAAGGGGGGAAATCCACCAAGATGAACAGTTATCAAAGTTGTCCATCAGGCAAACTGATCTTGAGTTAGCATCTGTTGCCTCTCTGAGGCTGTACAACAGAGCTCCTTTTGCCTCTGACAAAATCTTATGCAGCTCTGCAATGCCAAACCACAGTAAGCATTTAATAGTGAGGTAGATATAAGTAAATAGTGAACTTTAGTAGCAAGGTTTGTCTGCTGAAGGTCCTCTACAGTCAATAACTCTTTCTTCAGCACGCAGAGGGTGTCTGCAGAAATTAGCTAGAAATTATAGGCTTAACACACACCTCTGAAGAACAGGGGAGAACCTCTCCAAAATTCACTATTTGCAATTTCTACCCTTCTCTTCTGTGACTGCACCTCCCATGTGCCCTGCAGAATGACTGCACACCCAGCTATTCCCGGCCTGCTGCTGTACTTACGGACGCCTTCGCTTCCGTAGGCGAGCTTAGGGGGGATTCTCACAAACCGCCGCTCGTTCACACACATGCCCACCAGGGCTTTGTCCATCCCAGCAATAAGCTGACCTTTGCCCACAAACACGTTGAATGTGGATCCCCTGTCATAGCTGAAGGGGGAAAAGCAGGCAAAAATGTTAGTCATTCATTTACCCCCCCATTCCATTTTCTTTTTTTTTTAATTGAGAGAGAGAGAGTTTAACTGTGCCTTGTCTCCCTCTTGCCTTGTCAGCATAAGTTTATTGCAAGACAGCTGTTAAGGAAAGAGGCAAATCCAAGTGTTCCTGAGACTTCAGCCCAGTTCTCCCTCTGTTCACTGTTCATTGTCTATCTAATATATATCCTAGCAGTGTGCAAAGTTTACTGCAGGCACTTGAAGCCCATAACTACAAACAGCTCATTGATACACTAATACTTTAAGCAGCCCTGAAAAATTAAGGAAGAAAAGGAAAAACTGAGCACTATTATCAGGTATGAAAGGATGTCTGTTCCCACAGTTTGATCTCAGCATATTGATTTTGGGGAGTAACATCACAAAAATATCACAAGAGACGGATAAGCTTTGCGATGTGAGACATCACAGTTGGGGAATCTGTGGGAAAAGAGGAAAGGGGAAACGGTGCCTTTTTGAGTAACAGCTGCAAGGTTTGCCAACTGGTTATTTGTGTATTTTCTCCTCCACATTCGCAGCTCTCATTTGAAGTACAGAGACACATTTTAAACAGCACACTTGCCAAATCCAGAAACAAGAGAAGCTAGCTAAATGATTCTCCTCTGTGATTATATATAAACATTTGAAAGGTAAAAGAAATGATACCTAAATGATTTAAAGTTTTCCAGAGAGGACAGAGAACAGCAGTGTTACTGTGGAAGAATACCAGCATGAGCTTACGTGGTTACTTTGACCACCTTAAATCTGCACAAGGACCCCACTTTGCTATGCCTGAATTACTGCTGTTATTTAGTTTTTTGAAGGGA
>VWZD01003164.1:684183-730799 GCA_013396695.1 Sakesphorus luctuosus
AACATACCGAGCCCCCTAACAGTCCCAGAGTCTTAAATCTCTCAAACATCAGCAATCTCTCTGTATGTTCCACCTTTTCTTTTCTGTCTTTTGGCAAACATTTCCACTAAAATAGACAGCTCTCTTTACTGAGCATTCACTTTCACTTCCTCAAATATTCCCACTCCCAGGAAAGGACGGAAAAGATTTGAATTAGCTCCTGACAAATTCTATTATACACATAAAACCATAATTAAGANTTTGTGTATTTTCTCCTCCACATTCGCAGCTCTCATTTGAAGTACAGAGACACATTTTAAACAGCACACTTGCCAAATCCAGAAACAAGAGAAGCTAGCTAAATGATTCTCCTCTGTGATTATATATAAACATTTGAAAGGTAAAAGAAATGATACCTAAATGATTTAAAGTTTTCCAGAGAGGACAGAGAACAGCAGTGTTACTGTGGAAGAATACCAGCATGAGCTTACGTGGTTACTTTGACCACCTTAAATCTGCACAAGGACCCCACTTTGCTATGCCTGAATTACTGCTGTTATTTAGTTTTTTGAAGGGATGTATAAACACAGGGCAGGAAGCATTCAAAAGCTTCATGTCTATTTTTAAGCTTTTACTGCTTCCATTTGCTTCAATTCCTTTCATAATTTCAAGAATTTTTTTTTCCTTTAGATAAAAATCAGACCTAAGAGGAAAAAAAAGGTTAAAAAAAATAAGCTTGTGCCTCTTTGCCTGCTAAAATATTTTGGAGAGCAGCCAGTAGCCAGATATCACTAGGGAAATGATGTCAAACTTTCCTTCAAAGACTGTACACATCACTTCCACAACATACCGAGCCCCCTAACAGTCCCAGAGTCTTAAATCTCTCAAACATCAGCAATCTCTCTGTATGTTCCACCTTTTCTTTTCTGTCTTTTGGCAAACATTTCCACTAAAATAGACAGCTCTCTTTACTGAGCATTCACTTTCACTTCCTCAAATATTCCCACTCCCAGGAAAGGACGGAAAAGATTTGAATTAGCTCCTGACAAATTCTATTATACACATAAAACCATAATTAAGACGTTAGGATGATTACAAAACAGAATTTAAGAAACTCCCCAAAACAGTATTCTATAATACCCAGTAGCAATTAACAAAGTTTAGCAATCCATCTGGGATGAACTTAGAACAGAAGAGCTTTCTTCTTAATAAAGATAAATGTACAATTAAGAAAACATTGATGCTAAGCAGAGAACTGAACAAAGCAGTGATCAGACCATGCAGCCTTGCAGGACTGACTTTGCAGATTCCTTAAAACTGAGCAAAATTCACTTCTATTACTGGAATTCACCAAATTAATAGCACATGACCAGGCAATTACATTCAGGCTTTAAAACACAAATCATTGTATGGCCACGGAAATAAAAATGCAAATGCTGATGGGAAAGAAAAATAATAAACAGGCACATTAGTTCATTTATCTGACAGAGTCATGATTACTAAGACTTTGTCAGCCTTTTAACATGAAGAGCAGTTCTATTTGGAAACACAGAAAAATCATTTTAAAACTCTTGAAAATTTTCAACAGCTGAAGAACAAATAAAGTAAAACTGCCCTTAGTTCAACAACTGGAGTATTTTCTAGACTGATTGCATAGTAGTGTTTGATTAAACTGCTGCTAGTAAGCTTGTTCATAAACTTTAAAAAAACCAAACAAAAAAAAAAGAAAGGCACAAAAATGGGCTAATACGCTAATTTTGCTATAAATTGACTGAATCTCTTTAACTTGTATACAGGGAACAGGCTAATTTTTGTATAAATTTACTGAATCTCTTTACCTTGTATGAAAGGAACACGAAAGATTTTACAACAAAAACTTAAAAATATTTCTTCCATTAACCTACAGAACATAAAATCCTCCTACTTTTCCACTGTCTTAACATGATAAACCTCTGTCATCATTCTGAAAAAAGACCATAGTTAGTGAATAATGAAAGTGCACATCAACATGAGCTGCCATCTAGAAAAAAAATCCTGTGCTGAACAAACCTGACACTTTGCACCCTTTTGAAATGAAGGTGGACATAAAAATATTCAAGTTAGACTAGGCTATCATCATTACTCCTTATTTACTGACATTTAGAGGACCCAAAGAGATAAATACTGTACAGCTCTGCACAGCCTGTTACTGCCCCACATCATTCAGAACCAAATGACAAGGAACTTGGAACCAAAATGAGAGGCAGCCTTGGGTGCTCTGCCTCAATGCACAAGTTTGGGTAGAACTCAGAGTGTCAGCAAGCCTTGGTACACATCTGTAGCAATCAGAAACACACTTCTGAACACGTGGCCGATTTTCCAATTGTCACATACTTGTAAAATGAGCCACGAGGATGCTGCCTTTGTGTGTCCTCACATCTGCAGCTAAGACTTGTGTTCCAAGCCTGTCAGTTGCCAATTCACTGTCCTTGCTGTGCCTTTCCACTGAGACTGCACCAACACCAGCTAAACCACCAGCTCCTGCATCCCACATTTTATCTGGAGAAGTGCTGGCAAAATGGCACTACTGGCGTACTAAACACAGCCAGCTCCAGAGGAAGAGTTTTACTTTGAAGGACAGTTATTTCCCTAAGGCTGTAGATTTTCCTTGAAGCACAAGGCAGATTACCAGGATTACTGAAAATATATTTTGCTTTATCTTTCTGAGTATTACTTTGATCAGTGGCAATGAATGAAGCAAGAAAAAAACAAATAAGCTGTCAGCAGCATCAGCGTCCTTCACAATCTCCTGATCCCACTATTTATGCTTCCTGATGCTAAAATAACAGCAGCAAAGCAGCCAGGCACTTCACTGCACACAGGTCACGTTTACTCAAGGGGAACTTCTCCAAAAAAATCTATGTAAGTACAGCCTGACAATTCTTACATGTCTGGCAAGGATAATGATTCAAAAACACTTGTGCTCGAGTAGGTTTGAGCCTAGAGAAGACATAGGAAATGTACAAAAAGAAAAGGGCAGGAAATCACTGTGAGAGACTGCAACACCACACACCCTCCTGTTTACCGGGCTAAGGCTGGCGGAATAACCTTACGGTCTTCTCTCTCGGACCAGAAAGCTCCCACTCAGTGCCTTGGAGAAGCAGCTGAAGACCGTGGTGGGGATCAAACTACTGCGAACTGGACCGCGCCACCGCAGCGGACTTGCCCGCAGTCCCCAGCAGTCACAGCCCAGCTCTGCGCTTTCGTGTCCCAAAGATATCTTCCCACGGTGGTCTGTACGTGCCCCTTCCCGCTCGTACAACACTGCCCACCTGCTTCCAACCGGCCACACCAACAGGGCCCGCGGGACACAGCTGGGAAAGCAGCGGGACCCGAATGGAACCTCAGCCGCAGCCTCCACCCAGCACCACAACCTCTGCACATCCTCAAAAAACACCCTGGTGGGAACAGGACCCCTCACTCCAACCCAGCCCCGCGGGGGCTCCTGCCAGACCTGGAGTCGAAGCGGGTGCCGTCGGGGAAGGCGCCCAGGTAGTGGTAGCGCACGAAGTCTCCGGGGCGCACGGCCCGAGGGCAGCTCTCGGGCACGAAGCGCCGCTCCACGCCGAGCTCGGCGCCGTCGGCGGGGGTGTCCGCGGCGGGCACCGGCGGCGCCTGGCAGGCCGCCCAGCTCTCCAGCAGCGCCGGCAGCAGCAGCNTGCGGCGCCGGCTGCCCCCGCCCGCCGCGGGGCCGCGCAGTCCGGAGCGCGGAGGGACAGCGCCCGCACTGCCCTCCCCTCCTCTTCCCGTCCTCCCCTCCCCGTCCCCTTCCTTATCCCCCTCCCCTCCCCGCGCCGGCCGTGCCACGTGGCGCTGCCCCCGTCGCCCCCGGGGACACCGCGGGACACCCCGAGAGTCGTAAACACCCCCGGCCCCCACCATGTCCCGCAGATCTCCCGCAGCTCTTGCGAGCGCTGCTGGACACCCTGGGAGGGGCTGCGATTGACCCGCCGCAGCAAGGCTTTTTGTCACTCTGCTTACACACGTAGTCCGCGCACAACTTCCAATATTTGCAGGTTTAAAGTCCCAGCGCAAATGTTCTACTGTAGATCAAAACACCAAAAATACGAGGTTGTGTTGGTAAATGCTGCCTGACGCACAGCAGTGCTGTCACAGGGATTTGCAGGTCCCTGTCAGGGAAACTTTGCAAATGACACAAGGAAAAAATCATAGAATCACAGAATGGCTTGGAGTTGAAGGGATCTTAAAGATCATCTAGTTCCAACCCTTCTGGCAAGGACAAGGACACCTTCCACTGCACCAGCTTGCCCAGAGCCCCATCCAGTCTGGCCTTGAACACTGCCAGGAATGGGGCATCCACAATTTCTCTGGACAACCTGTTCCAGTGTCTCACCACCCTCACAGTAAAGAATTTCTTCCTAATACCTAATCTAAACCTACTTCTCTTTCAGTTTGAAACCATTCCCCCTTGTCCTGTCACACTGCATGATCTTGTGAAAAGTCTCTCTGAATCTTTCTTGCAGGGTCCTTTCAGGAACTGGAAGGCCACAATTAGGTCACATCAGACTTCTCCAGGCTTAACAATCCCAATTGTCTTGGCCCTTTCTTATAGGAGAGATGCTCCATCCCTCTAATCATCTTGATGTCCCTCCTCTGGACTTGCTCCAACAGATCTATGTCTTTCTTACAATGAGAACCCCAGAGCTGGATGCAGAATTCCAAATGGGGTCTCATTGGAGTAGAGTAGAGGAGTAGAATTGCTTCCCCTGCAAAGCCGGCCACACTGCTTTGGGTGCAGCCTCCCTGTCCTCCACGTACCTTAGCACAGTTTCTAGGAGGATCTGTTCCATGATATTCCCAGGCACACAGGTGAGGCTGACAGGTCAGTAGTTCCCAGGGTCCTCCTTTCTACCCCTTTTAAAGATAGGTACAAGGTTTTCCTTTTTCCAGTCACCTGGGACTCCACCTGATGCTACGATTTTTCAAGTATCATGGAGAGTGACTTGGCAACTACATCAGCCAATTCCCTCAAGACTCTGCGATGCATCTTATGAGGTCCCATAGACTTACGTACATTGAGGTTCTTCAGGTGATTATGAACCTGACCTGACAAACACCCAGTAAGACACAGTGTCCAAGAGGAATCACTGTCCCAGTCTGCTAGCAATCCCCTTTCTCTCTCCTTCTTTGATCTTGCACATACTGATGAGGAGGAACTCAGATTTATTCTCTGTTATTTTAACTGGTTCCAGTGAGGAAGGAGGGAAAATCTAAGCATCTGCATGTGAAGCACCCAACATCGAGCAAGATGAAGTTAAATAATACAATATTTTTGAAAAGAAGATAATTTTAGGACAGCAGAATTTGGGCAACTGTTTGGAAATGTGGACACCCTAGGAATATAATCTTAAAAACATCAATTATAAGACAAATTATTAAACAAGCACTCAGTGTACTCTTGGGTGGACTACTGAAAAAACCATGAAAACCAGGGAAGGTGGTGTGCCTGAGCATCATGGCTGGGGAGATGACAGCTCACAGGCCCAGTTCCCAATTTTTTGTGTGTTCCACTACCCAGCTGTACCACCCCAGCAATGGAAGGGATGCAGCCAAAACACAGGTTTCTAAAGTGCTTTCAAAAACACTCTTGTATAATGTTGATGTATTGTTAGGAAATGGCTGCTGCACAATGACTTAACCAGTGAAAAAGTTAGCAACTAGGGCAGTTATTTAAAGATAACCAAATTAGCGGTTACAAATCACACCCTCTCTCCAACAACAGTCACACTGCACATTCCAAATCAGCCTTTTAAACAAGCCATGTAAATTGTCTGGCACCTGCCTGGAATTAAACAGCTTATTTTGATGTTGGTTTGTATGGACGCAATTTATTTTCTTAAGGAGAACTCTTAGTTCACCACTGGAGTATGTTGATACAACCAACATAAAGATAAAGCTTACCCTGCATCTGGCACTTGTTATTGCCAGACAGTGACAGAATCTCTATTTATGCACATTTATTTAAGAAGTTCTATGTTTTCAAAACAATTCCTTGGACTCCTAATATTTATGCAGTTTTGTACTCATTACTTTTCACCTGTGTCAATAACAGTTCTGCAGTTCTGATGTAATTACCATTGCCTCAAGACTGCTCTGTTTCCAGTTTTATTGACTCCTAAAAGAGCCACATGTCCACTCTGTGTTACCAAACCTGCTCTCTTCATGCCTCAGTTCCATTCTATAGCTCATGCACCTCATGTGCCTCTCCATAAACACACACAGAGCTCAAGGCAGCTCTCAGCCAGAGAGGCACCTTCCTTTCTGTCCTCTTAGTTTTGTGCAGGGAGCGCAAAGTTAGTGAATGTGCAAATCCAGCATTTTCCTCAGAAATTACAATTTAAACATTCTGCTGTTTTTTCAAAGCATGCACACAGAAATTCTTATTTATAAGCCAGTTTGTTTGAACACTAACACAGCTTGCCTAGAAATGTTTTAGGGGTGCTCATCTCTACCAGATCTGTTCCTCAGTCACCCTGACACACCACCATGATTAACACAGTGTGAGAGGGGAGAAAAGCACAGACATGCCTAAAGCTCCTAGAGAAGCTGGTCCTGGAAGGGAGATTATACTCTCCAGACTTTAAAACACAGTACAGCTGAGGTCCATTCTCTCTCTGAGAAGTTATCTTTCAGGAAAGTCATAGGTCAGATCTTAAATGAGGGTTAAGGAGCTGGGATTCATGCCTTTGTATCTCCTTTAGGAGTACTCAGTGTGCCTCATGTAATGTTCAAAGGGCTGCAATTCTCCTACCTTTGGGCTGTATCAATCTAAAATAGATTTGATGCTATCACCAAATATTTTGAAGGGCAAGGAAGTAAAATGTCAGCTTTCATTGTCTCCCTGTGTATCACAGCACTGTTACCACTAAGTGTGTCACACAGAGGAGAAATCCAGGAGCTCAAGTTCCAAGAAAATTCCTTCATACACTGCTTGGTACAAACCATGTCACAGAAGCACTGAAGAAAGCTGAAGAGCACGCTGATGAGTCACTTCAATTAAAGATTAATTTATGGTAACTTGAGAAAAGGAAATAAAGCCTCAGCGTGAGCCCGAGGTAGGCAAGACACCACTGGTTTGTAACGTGAGATGCTGTTCTGCTCCTTGGAATGTGCTTGAAGCCAAGTGCCAGGCACTCCTGAGATGGTGGGCCTAATGTAAATTAACATGTTTGCAACACATTCGGTCACATAAACATAGGAGAGGTTGTGACCAGTGAAATATTCTGCTGAGTAGCCATTGGACTTACTCACTACTTAACCACTAACTGTTGACAATTACCCATCACACAGCTAAGATTACAGGCCCCACGATCCAGTGTCTGGATGCCTGAAGTATGTATGTGTTGTGCTTTGGTCCAGAGGTTTTCTAAAAAGGTAGCATACTGAGAGAGGAAAACAGAGAGTGGATTTGCAATGGTTTCTAAATACCCTACCAATTACAGATCAAAGAAAACACAGGTAGTCCTTTTTTTCTTAGAAAGAACATGCCACGTGCTGCAGCTTGCAGATACCTTGAAATTATAGCAGGCAAATTTAGAGAGAACTCAGATATTAGAGTAAAAAAGTAAGAGCAATGGGAATCACAGCTTGGACTGATATATAATACAGTTTTAAAAAACAACTCTCTGCCTTTAATCAGTAGATAATATTCATAAAGATCAAAATGTAATGATAGTTTTAGCTGTAGAATGTCTTGGGGGGTTGTGAGAAGGGATTCAATTATTTTTTATCTTCTGCAGTTTTTCACAGCTTGGTATGTAGTCTCCTTCAAACTCCCAAGAAGCTGATTAAAGAATAGTTTTGGATTATAAATAATGTGAAAAAACACTGTGCTGTCTCTGAATTTCAAGTGAGGAAAATAAAAACCTCAATTAGAACTCAAGAGCTAATTTCACCCAAAGATCTGTAAAGATTGTAGAGCTCTTCAGATACTTTGAAACAACCACAGAAACACAGTGCATCAACAGTGTTCTTAAGTATTAAATGTGGCTAAGCTATAGCCACAGAACAGTCTCACTAAGTACTGGTTTTAGTAAACAAGATTTTGAACAAATACTGGTTTTATTTTATACTACGTGATTATTTCAGAGCATGTGGAACCTGAAATAGCTCTCTGTACCCAAAATATTGTAATGTAGTTCCTATTAGTTACACACAATTTAATTGTCTTTAATTTACTGTCCATGGTGTGAGTCACAAGGGACTGACATGACCTTAAATGCCTTTGGTGACCAAAGTGATCCAGGTGATTTGAGCAACTTTCTTCCTTGGTGTGTCAAGAGAAACACTGTGGCACAGAGCTCTTCATCTTTGCACAGAACCAGCCTGGGCAGATCAGCCACCTCCACAGGCTGTTTAACATGCAGGTTCTATCCTGATTTATTACTGGTGGCAGTTCAGCAAGGAGCATAAAATGCACAGAGCATCAGAGAGATGGATACACTTTGAATTGCTGGTACTGCCAGTACATTCCACTTCCTCCAATTAATCTTCAGTTTATCTCTACTCCATCCACTCTAGATGTTCCAATGAAAGTCACACAAATAGCAGGAGATGCTGTGACCCAGTGCCCTCTCCCAGAGCCTGCCATGACAGGAGAAAGTCTCACTTGCCTGTGGGTACTCAGCAACCCGTTTGTTGGGCATCACAGCATAATGAGATACACCAACAGAGCTGTCTTAATTAGTGCTTATGAATAGCCCAGCATTCCAAATGTGCCACACTAAATTACTACTCAAGGGACTTAGCAAATCCAGCTCATTCTGGCGGATATGGGTTGGACAGCACTTACAAAAGCCCACTGGCACCAGAGATGAGGCAGTGGCTCCCAGCAGCCAAACACAAGGATGAATTACAGCTCACTGTTGTCTTCCACCAACACTGCAGTTGTTTGGAAGGCAAATGGCTGTGGAAAGCACAAGCCTGGAGTGCACACTTTGGAGGCAGCATCGCACCTTCCTTTGTGTTTGCACTGCAACTGCTGTAGTTTGTAAGCTACTAGAAACAAATAATTGTAGCAAGCCAGCTCTGGGCAAAACTATTTCCTAATTTCCCTAGAGCAGTGGTGTTGGCCTCAGAGTAGACATGCCAGTGTACAACTGCAGAAAAACTACCCTATGCATCTGTTTTTTCATACCATTTTTCACAACTATGTATTTCAAAGCTACCAATTTCCATTCAATGTTCATGCATTTATCAGGAAATACATAATGTGCGTGTGTTAAATATGAAAATGTCATTGTCCTCATTTCATAAAACAGGAAAGGGTTTTCAGACCTAAACACCTGTCAAAATAGAGACCACAGAGGTCAAAAGCCACATTTTTAGAGAAGTTATAATTTCAACATAAGTATGAAAGTCAGTAACCAGATTTTCAGAAAACTTCATCTATGGAGGGGCTAAAATTTAAAAAATCTGGTCATAAGTGACATACTGAATGTAACATAAGTAGCTGGAGATAAAATGAGAAATGTGTAAGATAACATATTATTAAAATTCACGTGAGCTAAGGCATACTCTAAATATATTGCAGGTACCCACCAAGTCAGAGAATGGGGTTGAAACAATGGGCTGATTATACTAAGCTGCAGAAAGACTTGGATATTCCTAACAAGGATACATGTGATTAAGACAGGTTTTCATTCTGTGGATTTCTGCAGTGTCATGCAGAAGTGGTAAGGGAGCCTGCTGCCCACTGGCCTAAATTCCCAGTGAGTGGGGTCTTCCTCTGCCATGACCTCAAACCTGTGTTGCTCAAACTGTGCAGAAAGGAGCAGTTCCTGCAACAAGGATCACGCTGGTTTCCTTAAACGCATTGAAAACAATCAAACAATTACTGATAGTTTGCCTATTATGAAGTGTCCTTGCTGAATCAAAAGGGAGGGCAGAGGCATTATGCACTTATTTGAAGACTGAAAAACTTCTCAAGAAGCATCATAGACACTACTGTCTGAAAAGGAAATGGCCACAATTGGGTAACTAATTTATCGTGGTAAGTTGTATCAGGCCCGATCTGTACTCTGTCTGCTAGAACTGTTGTGGCTCTATAATTAAAAAATAATAATGTTTTGTTTCAACATTCTTGGAAACAAAGCTGCCTTAATAAAGTTGGCTTGCAAATGAGGTGTGGGCTATGACTCCCACTCAGAAAGACAGAACCCTTTTATCCAAGCTCCAGTCTAACCTCCACCCCCACACCCACCCGTCCCCTGCCTATAGCACTTTCCCTATAAAATGCCTTCTGGAAGCTGTATGTGTTGGCACGAGAAGAGGAAACAGTTCCTCTGCAAACAACTTGGCACAAAATAAACTATGCAAACTCTCCTGAAATGTAAGGGTATCTGTTCCACCAGGGGTACAACCTGCCTGCATTTTGAACAAGAACACCGCAAACTCATTTTGCCTGTTTTGAGTAAAAGGATTATTTTCAGAGGTGATCAGAAAAGAGGCAAGTCAGGTCAGTCACTTCTCTGCATAGCAGCACTGCAGCTGCCAGAGGCCACTGCCTAAGCAAACTGGAAACAGGAGACCTTGTTATTTTTCCCCTCCTTCATTAATATTCATATGTGAAGCCCCTGGGAACTGCTTGAAGGGCATAGGTATTACAAAATGGTGCTCTCTGGCTCTTGTTAATGTCTGTGACCATTAAAGCAGGTGCTTACCAGGACCCCAGTGCAAGAGGGTCACAGCAGTCTTCTCCCCTAATTAATAAGCATTTAGTGACTCTTGTGTGAATTTTTATTTACAGTTTGCATCTCAAGAGAGAAAAAATCATGTATTCAGACATTGACTCCAGGCACTTCACATCTAGTAGAAATGTCAACATTATTTTGGAAGCAGATTTACCCAGATGCAACAGATATTTAATGCATCTTTGAGCTTGTTTTTAACAGAAAAGAGTCCATCTGTAGAGCAACTGTAGGGTGGTATTCCAATAACCTTTTCCAGCCATATGATCAATGTACTAAAAAACAGTTTTAGGCCCAGGCTCACAAAACTGGGAATTTTCATGTTACACAATGATCTTTAGGTGTTGCACAGAGCTGGTAAGACCATTCTGAGTGCTGGGTGTGTTCTGAACCCATTCCTGGTGTGCTGGGTTGTTGCAGCACAGGTCACAGCCTTCATCGCCTGCCTTCTCCATTAATTCTAGAAGCCAAGTTTTATCTGTCTGTCCTTGTGCTTAGGGTTCAGATCAAACATCTCATGCAATCCATGTGGGCTAAAGAAACACTCCATAAACAAAGCCAAGAATTTGTCTTATGCAATGAAAGAGTTATTATTAGTGTGGCTACAGTCATGCACAGATTTATAGTCCAAATTAGCTAATTATTGCAGCTAATTCAATAATTATATAATTAGTACTATACACAAACTTAGTATTATCTATGCCTTTCTCTGGTCTCACTCTCATCCTTCCACTGGGCTCAAAAGCCAATAATATAATCTTTAGGAAAAGAAAGGGTTGGTTGTAGTAAACTGTCATTGTCCCAAGTTTTTTGTCATGATTACAGTGTTAATATTTATGATTTCTTCTTCCTTTTTGCCAGGAGAAGAGTGATGTGCATTTCCTCCTTCTCACTGTAGGTCTGCTTGGGGTCACTTTTATGTTCACTAACAGTTTTTCACCTTCTTCCTTCTTTGTTGGCTCACAGTTCCATGTTACACCTCAGTTTATTGCAGGTTATGGGTTTTACCTGTGATGCAGGTAAACCACAAAAACAATTGACTCAACTTCTGAGGCTTCATTTCTTCAGTGATCTGTGGCTGACAGTTTGTGGTTTGTGCCTCTGGTCCTGGGGCCTTCATTACCATCCTGTCCTTGAATTTTCAAGGCCTCCACTCTTATCTTGTACTTGCATTTTGGGAGGCCCAAAACTCCCTGGTTTTTATATCTACAGCCTTCAAGCTGTGGTTTCCAGACAGCTTAACTAATGTTTTATGAACACAGCCTAACCACCTACAGCCAACATCTACTTTTTTTGGCAAGATCACTGGTACATTATTAAAATTACTTTATAACTGGGCAGAACACCTCTCATTTCTTAGCTTATTCAAGCTTGACCCAAAAAGCACCACACAGGGCTGGCAGGAGAAAGCCCTATTAGAGGATGCTAAAGTGATTTTTTTTTTCCACGCTCCACAAGTGACAAATAGAAACATAGGCTATGCACAAATCTGCCTAGATACAGGTTGGACTAGGAAAGAATGTGCTTTTCTCTATCTACAATTATATATTTACCCTTCCATTTCTATATCTATATAACTGTAGATGGTAGTAACTTTCAAGCAAAAGTAACTATGAGGGAGTGTTCCTGGATGTCATTCATAACAAAACTAGCACAGTAGAATAAAAATATAGAGGGTTCTAGCCCACCACTGGAAAACATTATTTTTGTGTGTTTGGCATAAGTTTCAACAGTCCCATATCAGAATTCCTCTCTCATTCCTGTCAGAGACACTCCTAGGTCAACCTGCTTAACTAATCCTCGCTTCATTGCTGTAACATTGCTACATTACTCTTACAATACAGGGAAGGAAGAAGGTCTAGAAGTATAAACTTCCATTTCTTTCCAGTTACCTAGAAAGAAGCTGTTGGTGACCTGACATATGGGGAAGTATGTTAAGCTAAAGAGCTGCGAATTTGGATAGTTTTGAAAAAAACTACAGTTAAGTGGGAACAGCTGTTCTGCATGGAACTAACAGATCAGCTACTCCAACAAGGGAAAGTCATCTTCCTGTTTAATAGAGGTGGCAAGCAGAACAAAGAATCTTTGCCTTCCACTTTTTAGATTGTATTTTTCATCATTTTTCTACAGTTTCTGTGTCCCATTATTAAACACTGGAGCCTTTTAGGTTGCACTGGAAAGTTGGCAGCTCAGAGGGGACAGATGCTGGCACTGAAGATGAATTTGCCTATGAGACTTGACAGGCTGGGCATCCTTTAAACGGGACCTGTTTTATCAGTCACTGTATTATAGAGACAAAATTCAGGGAAGGAATCTGCTTTTGCAAGGGAAAAGTTCTTGTAAATTGATCACTGATTTGAGAATATAGCCAAAGCTCAGAAGGAAGAATTTCCTGCAGCTATGAAAAACAAAACAAAACAAAAAACCCCCTGGCTACCAAGCAAAGAATCTAGACTTGATCCACACTTAATCAGTAGCAAAACTCCTGCCAGCTTTGATGACAGTAAAACTATAACTATTAGGGGTTGAAAAGCAATATATATATAGATTTAATACAAAAGGAACATCCAACTTGGAGTAATTATCATTCCCCTAATAAGAGGGTCAAATTACAGTGATCCTGACCCAATCTCTCACCTGTAAAAAACAGATAAATAGAGACTTACAGATTTCATTGCATCTGACTTGTTCTTATGAAACCAAAGTCCTGCCCACTCAGCCTGGGCACAAGCGATCCCACAAATGATGGGATGTTTTGTAAGAAGTTGGGACACTATCCAAGGGTTGTCAGCCAAAATCTCCCTTCCCCACTGTTATGTAACATGCCAGTAGCATCCGAGTGCTCCTGCTACTCACACAGTTTCCGAATGTGACCAGTCCTTACTCAGGTGAAGTCCCTTGAAGTCTCCACAAAGCTGTGCCCCTGTAATGTCATACTTGGGGCCTTCCATGAACAGACAGGAAATCATGTCACTCTGTAGAATTACCTGAAAGAAGGTTATAGCCAGGTGGGGGTCAGTCTCTTCTCTCAGGCAACAAGTGACAGAACAAGAGGACACAACCTCAGGCTGTACCAGGGAGGTTCAGGTTGGACATCAGGAAGAATTTCTTTACTGAGTGGGTGGTCAGGCATTAAAACAGGCAGTCAAGGGAGGTAGTGGAGTCACCATTCCTGGAGGTGTTCTGTGATTCAATGTCAGTATCAGTCGATCAACCAAGAGTTTACTACACAGATATACACCCACCAAATACAACCTTCTTCCTGAGAAAAATGCAAATGGCACAATGCAAAATGGCTGGGACTCCATACAGTTAATTGTGGTTATTTATAAAGACCAGAAAACAAATGGCAAAAACAAAGAAAAACATAAGTTATTCAGTTATTTCATGTCTATAAAGTCTTAAGTGAATTAAAATAATGAAGAAAGATCAAAGATAGATTATTTTCAGTGAGTGGTGGCTTGAAGAGACAGTATGCATTATACTTCTGATGGAACCAGTGACTTTACCACCACAACCTCCAAGTGATTAATAAGACAGTATCTCCACAGAAGGGTGGAGGGAGTTATTTGATCCAGTCATCTACCAGAGGCTTGGAGGACAGAATTTACAAAAAGGAAGGCAATCATTCCTTATAAGTTCCAGTTAATTGGTCTTTGGGATAGATCCAATGAATAGACTTGAGTGTTTAAAATGGGATGTAGCCTTATGAAGGGAATTCAAACTAAAGCTGCAGGTCAAACAGCTTTGCTCAGCTTATTTCCAGAGGCACTTTCTTGCTTAGCTATAAAGCTTTCCTGCAAGTGCATGTTTTTGAATGCCCTAGGTAGTAACCTAATGTTTATTGAAACAAACAATTCAATGCTTAGTTCACACCTGTGCTTTGTTTGGATCCAGCTTTGATGGAACTTGGATGTTTGTCCCAATTTTCCTAAAAGGCTTGTCCCTGTAGACATGTATAGAGCATTGAACACCAACAGGACCAGGACTGTACCAAGTGCAGCTGTGGCTGTCATGTTCCTTCAGACATTTGCTCCCTGCTCCCTCACTCCCTTTATGTGATGACATATGGCATGAACACCACAGTGTGTAGGAACACTGTTCCGTGCTGAGCAGTGCTGTTGGAACCATGAGACTAAGCTCAGAAGCAGGAACCAGGAGCACAATACTGTCAGTGGATGCAATGTGCTTATCAAAGCAGAACCAGGCTCTGGCCCCTGCTTAGAGCATTGATTTTGTATCTCACAAAAAAGGTGGGCAGTTACCAGTATTGGGATGGGCATTCCTCTTAGGGTACTCACATCCAAGTTCAAACATACTTGGTCCTTCCAGCCCTGTGAATCTCAAATGTTTTTCTCCACTGCTTCCAAAGAGTGGCAAGTGAATGGTGGGTGGCCCCCCACCATGTAGCTGTTAGCCTGGATGCTTGGGTGTTTTGTCCCAGTGACACAGATCCCACCGTCACTGAATACCGAGGAGGGAGCTGAACCCAAGTCTGTCACTTTCTAATTGTTAAACTACTATCAAAAGTAACTGCCAGCACTTCCACTTCAAACAAAACATTTCATTTCTCTGTAAGAAAGGATTCCAGTCCCTCTCCTTGCAGCTGAGGTTCCCAAGTGGTTAGAAGTGCCACTGCTGTTCCGAGGTAGCCTTCCCTGTGGTCAGAAATGGCCCAGATATTAGACTCACTCTATTCTGAATGTCTCCAACCATCTGGCTTTGGGCAGCCATGGGTTGCCCATGCTGGAATTAGACTGCTCTGCTCAGCCTGCTGCTTCCTCTGGAACCCATTAGGAGGTGCTTAACTTCCTATGGAGCCTAACATGGGTTCTGGATTCTTCTTCTGTGTGTAATATCTGACACATAATCAGAAACAGATCCTGTCCCAAAGCTCTAGCCAGCCAAAAATGGAGAAAAACCGACTGGCTGACATTCTGCCAGGGTTACACTCTCACAGGAATGCTGATGCCCATGGGATGACATAGATGTAAGTTAATTTGGGCCTAGTATTATAGCTTGCAGTTGAAACATTCAGTTGTTCCCAACTAAGTTGTAGTGGATATTATGAAATATACAGGCTTTTCAGATACTTCACATTATGGCAGCAATTAATGCTTCCCCTTAGAAGTTTTGATGAGGCTGGAATTACAGTGTGATGACAGCAAGCTCTTATGGTAAGACAATATTTCCCCAAAAAATTAACTTCTGGAAATGGCTTAAGCACTACATTCAAATAAAGAAAAAACAAAAACACCCCACAACTTCAAATAAATATCCTTCCAAGTACCAGGAACCAGACCCTAAGTTAATATGAGTCCTTTAAATAGAACAGATTTAAGCAATTTACAGATACTGGCCATCTTTGCTTCAGAATAAATAGAACTAAAAATAATGGGATTTTTTTTCTACTCCCTCCTTTTCACACTTCATTTTGTTTTGATCTTTCCTAAGGACTGATATGAATGCAATTGTATTTTTGGGTAAGTGTGCAACAGTCACAGGAATCCAGGGCTTTTTCTCAGCAAAGGAGAAAAAAAAATTAGAAACTTTGGAGCTACCTACAGCTTCAAATAATTTCCTCCTATTAAAAAGTCCTGGCCTTGGTACTTCTAAGATTGGTAATAAAGTGATAAAGTTCACTTCTAAGATAGATGAGTAAATGCACTGGAAATTATTTGTGTCAAACCAAAGAAAGAATACACTGTGTGTGAGCAGATTTATGTATCTATTGAATTCTACCTCCTGCACAGCCCATGAAGTTACTGTGGCAAAGAGTGTCATCTGAGTGCCCTGATCTGCTCAGAATTTACAGCCTGGACATATGAGCCACCAGGATGCCAATAACACAGCCAAGATCCCACTGATTGAACAAAAAGAAGAGGACAATATATGTACTGTGGTCTATCCTTCTGCCTCCACTTGCAACCCCACAGTTCTGCTGAGACCATGCACTCAGTTCCTGAATTTGTGCCAGTTATTCTGTCAAGGATGAAGTCATTTAATCTGAGGTCATCTCAGTCAGGCCCTTACCTGCTCCAAACTGGCAGAACTCTTCTTACTTCAGCCAAGGTAGGACAGTCGAGGGTGTACAAAAGCAAGACTGGTAGGGTTTCTGCAGAATTATCTCTTTTGCTGTTGCACACATCTCTCTCAGAGAATAACATTCAAAAACTGGAAACACTCCACCTTAGAATTAATTGGGTTTTCTCTCACTATCCTAACATGCTAGAAAGCTGCGCCAGGGTTGAACTATGCTGTTGGTTTGAAAATGTGAAGTAAAAAGGCACTTGAAAATAAAATAACACTGGACTGAAAGAGAGGCCAAAACCCCCACATTATATCACTTCAGTTTGTTTCCAAAATAAAGTCTCTGTTTAGTAGGCATCAGTCCAGCTGGTCCTTAACATTTAGTAACTATTGTCATTTCTCTAAATAGAGTGAAAAATTGATACTGTGCCTTATCTAAGTTCTTGCAGGCATTTTAAATGTAGTTGCAACACCTAAAAATATTTCTCCTGCCTCATTTGTTGCTTGAAGATATGTGTCCATATAAGGGACTGATTAAGATTTGACACGTTACCACATGCTGGAAGTGTCACAGCAGCAAATCTCTTGGCCTCCAGCAAATTTCAAGTCATCTGCTTAACTTGCTTCACAGCGGATTACCTTACACCACATCACCTTGCATTTGCCTCATACACAGATATTTAACCCAGATTAGCACATAACTGATTTTGCCCCTAAGCCTTTAGACCAGAGGTCTTCATTAAGTTTTGCACCTCAGGTCAGCTGCTGTGATCTGCCATTTCAAGACTTGGCAGTAACTCAGCCTGTTCTTCTAAGCTTAGGCCCAAAGGAAGGCTACTAATAAAAGTCTGTAAAGGCCCACAGGAGGGAAAACTAGCTGACCACAAATCCATAGGATGAAAGAAAAACGTTTACTCACAACTTATGTGCCATCGCATGATATCTCAGACAGATGGATACCTTGGAATTAGTTCATGAAGGGCAGGAGCTGGGTTTTTTCAGAACTATATCTGCTTTTGTGGCTTTGCTGCTGAGTGTTGGTCTGTGGTAGAATGGCCACTGCATTCTCTCCAGTGCCAGTAAACCTAAAAAATTTGGCACATGAAATAAAAATCTTCATCAATAGTATATATTAGTGTCATGGCAGGCAAAAGCTAGATTGTTTTGCTTAAACCTTAAAATAAGCTTTGCAAAAGGCTGTGGCAATTAACTGGACAAAAATAGTTTACCAGGATCTCAAGTTACAATGGAAGCCACTTAGCTAAATGCAAGTGGGAAACAAGACACATGATATTTAGTCCCAAATAAGGTTTTACCAAGTAGAAGCTCAGTATTGCTTGTTTAATAATAGTACATTGTTAAAAAATCCCCAAGATTGTTATTTTCCTTGTGAAAAATAGGCTTTCTCAGGACTGAATCACAGGATGCTGTAATAGCAATTACCATCCTTTGCCTTTGACATGCACTTTTGAAGCACCAAGATGATCACAATTAAAAACACCTCAAATTCCTGGACTTCTAAGATATATTTTTTGCATGTCACTCAGCTCTTAAGCAATTACCAAAACTGTGACCTTGAACTTCAGTGTGAAACTACAGCAGAAATTTAAACTTTGCCTTCCCAACACCAACCTACCTCTACTCCTCATCCTCCAACAGAAAGATCTCAGCTGGGGCACTGTGAAGCCTGGGGGTAGATTTGATTCTCTGGGTGTGCCCATACACTGAAGAGGAGGTTGCCCTTTGCTTGTCAGGGAGCTCCTGCAGCAGTAACATGGCCCTAGCCAGACTCTGCTGGGTTTGCTTCCAAAATAAAGTCTGTATTTAGAGACTTCATGTGGCTAGACCTTGCTGTATAACCAACATGTACCATCCATGACACCAACCTGCCCATTAAAAGAAAAGAAAGAAAAATGAGGATGAAGCCTAGGCTGCAGGGGGCAGCCTTGGCCTCGTGTGGATTTAATTATGGCATGAGAAACCAGAGAGGAGGAAGAACACCTGCGGGAAATAACAAGATGTGTTTTGAGAACTGCCAGCAAAAGCTTGAGAACTGCCAGCACAGAGAGAGATATCAGCCACCTATCAGGACTAGAGTCAAGTCACATGAACAAAGACTTTTAGCCAATTAAAAGTCATACATGTGTGTGTGGACAGAGAAAAAGACTATAAAGAGTTAACCCTTTTGTTAAGGAGGGTTGCTGTTGCTGCCTATTGTGGGCTGCTTGTTGCTTGTGGCTTGGGGGCTTGGCCTGCCTGAGCCCCTGAGGCTTATGGAAACTTTTAAGCCTCTGAGTTTGTTTGTAGTTTATTTAGTTGTTAATAAAGTAGTATTTGCCGGCAATAGGATTAAGCCTCTTACTACAGACTGCCTCAGAAAAGAACCCCCAGTGCCACATGTTTTTGTATGCTGAGCTTCCCCTCCCTCCATCCGTGTCTATTTTGGTCAGTGGCAAGTACAGAATCACAGAATCACTGAATGGTTTTTGCTGGAAAAGATCCTAAGGATCATCTCATTCCAAACCCACTTCCATGGGCAATGACACCTCTCACTAGAGGTTGCTCAGCATTCCATCCAACCTGAGCACTTCCAAGGACAGGACATCCACAGCTTCCCTGGCCAGCTTCTCCCAGTGCCTCACCACGCTCACAGTAAAGAACTTCCTCCTAATATCCAGACCTACTCTCCTCTAGTTTGAAGCCATTCCCCGTTGTCATGTAAATAGTCCCCCTCCAGCTCCCTCTGGGCTCTCTCAGGTACTGGAAGGCCACAATTCTGTCACCGTGGAGCCTTCTCTTCTCTGGGCTGAACAACCCAATTCTCTCACAAGGCCTAAAGGAGTTAAAGTGCCCAGTTCTCCTAAGAGAAGAAATTGGCTGAATTACTCCAGACGTTCTGTCCTTTTTCCCAAGGTAGTTCTGTGCTGCTCACTGAACCAAAATCTACCACACCAGCCTACTGGGCTATAAATTAGGTACATTTAGATGTTTGAAATAGGTATGAGAGCCCAGAGTCAAGATTTTGTAGAGTTAAGGCCAAGATTTTACATGTTTTGACAGGTCATAACTGATTCAGGGACCCCTCAAGAAAAGGATTTTATCCCTTCTCCATAAAAGTCTTAACTAATTTTTAATCAGAACTGTAGTAACTTTGTATTTAATATTATTTTTTTTATTTTAGCTTGTATCTTAGTTTGTCAGTGATCTTAACCATGCATAGCTTTCTACAAAGAGGAATTAAACCCTGTAAGCTGAACTTTAAGAAATAAACCGTGTTTAGATTAAAGGCTAAGCTGTCAGAAATAAATCAGAAAACCTGTCTAGGTTGAGGCTTGAAGCTGTAACATTGTTTAGTTAAAAGGAAATACAGGGCTGCAGAGATAAGAACAGCCCATTAGATCTGTTACAAGTCACCCTAAATACACTGCTTAACTCTGGGGAGGGGTTATCAGTTGTAACTAAGTTTATAAACCTGGAAACACAAAAGTCTCGTTGAACATGTCTTTGGTGGAATTATCCCCCATGTTCCCAGCACTGAATAAAAAGAATAATTTTGTTCTATTCTACTGGATTTGATTGTTCCCTCAAACCATGTCATTGAACAAAGAAAAGGCAGAAGTCCAACAGTGATAAAAGATGCTTCAAGACCACCTTAATGATGAAGTCAGGAGACCACAAGCCAAATTTCAAGCCAAAAGGAAAGGTCCGCCCAAGATTCCACCTAGTCATTAATATGGAAAATAGCAGGTGTAACCATGAATCCCAAACTGTATCAATAGCTTATTTTACACCAACAGGGTGGGGAAGTTTTTGCCCAGTATGAACAGGCTTTGCCTCCAATGTAGTTAGTAAATACCTTTGCTGTTAAAAGAATAAAGTCTCTTAGAAGTTCCTTTTATTCCGAGGCTTTTTCGGCTTCAGAGGAGCAACTGGGGTGCTGGGATTTTATTTAGATTACATTGTTAAATAGGGTTGTTTCCCAGGCAGCACACTGCTGTATCGTGTCAAGTACTGACTTGAAGTTTCAAGGTAGCTCCTCAGATCTTCCTCTCTTCAAGTTCATGACTGAGGACACGCCAGTCCTGTAGGAAAATTCTCCTCCTCTTGAATTTAGAAGACGGCAATAACCTATGAAAGAAATGAAGTATAACAAAGAGGAAAGTTTTATTTTCAGCATGCACTGGGTGCCTCAAACCACAGCGGGTCTGGAAGCACACCCCCACATTCAAACTTCGTGCTTTTTGTAGTTTACAAAGTCCTGCCCGTTTTCATCAGATAATGCAAATTCATCATTTTCTGGTCTTGCTAGAGGTGTCTTCTTGTAAGAGGTGTCTTCTCCAAAGGGAGAGGGTGTGTCATCTTCTCCTTTACTGGTTGTGCAGAATCCCCACACACTCAATGAAGGGTGTCCTTTGTTCACAGAGACCACCATGTATCAAAGAGGCCTTTGTGCACAGAGGCCTCTACATGTTTATTTTAAGTACCTGGTATTTTCCCTCCCCCGTGGTAAAAGGCCCTCGGTGCCAGGCCCTGCCAATACCTGGTACCTTATAATCTTCATGGTATGCCTATGAATTTCCTACAAAATCACAGAAATACAAAAAGAAACCCTAAATAAAGGAAAGAGAACTTATCCTAACTCATATCTTGCTTGTAGGATATGTGCTAGTAAGACTGTGCTATTTTATTTCTCACAGTTCCTTTTATTCTGAGGCTTTTTCAGCTTCAGAGTGTGAGAAACAAAGTCTCAACCCTTGTGGGTTTCAAATTAAAGTTTATTATACGGTAAGAGCAAATTCGGCGCTGGGTGCATGGTATGATCCTGCTCGGCCTTTTTGCGCAGTGTAAATCAGACATTTATCTAGTTAGTACATACATATTCATTTACTCATGCATAAACATTTTAGGTGTATTGTTATGCAGTTTTAACATATATTTCCTTATATAACTACAGCCAAGCTACTTTTACAACCCCAGTAATAACCCCATCAATTCCGTTCTTTTCCAATAACGGTGTAGGAAAGACCTTACTCCTGCAACTTTCCTGTTATAATTCATGTATTTCCTGACATGGTTGTAAGGAATAAAGTGATTTCATAGAATCATAGAATTGATTGGGTTGGAAAAGACCTCCGAGATCATCAAGTCCAACCCTTGGTCCAACTCCAGTCCCTGTACCAGATCATGGCACTCAGTGCCACGGCCAAGCTCATTTTAAAAACCTCCAGGGATGGGGAATCCACCCCCTCCCTGGACAGCCCATTCCAATGCCTGAGCACTCTCTCTGGAAAGAATTTTTTTCTGATCTCCAGCTTAAATCTCCCCTGGCAGAGCTTGAGCCCGTGCCCCCTTGTCCTACTGCTGACTGCTAACACTATCTTGTTTATTTCTTCATGTAAGCTGGATCTTTGAGCTTAACTGACTGACCATATGTTTCTTTTCATGTCTCTATAGGGGCCACAGTAACTTCTTTGTTTTACTGACACAAATCACATCTTATGCTTATCACAAAAGGAGTGAATGGGGCGCTGGGATTTTATTTTGATTGCATTTTTAAACAGGGTTGTTTCCCACGCAGCACATCGCACATGCCATAACAATAAAAAAGGCCTCTGAGCAGTTACTTTTATTCTGAGGCTTTTTCGGCTTCAGAGGAGNTAATAATAAAAAAATCTCCTAGCAGTTCCTTTTATTCCGAGGCTTTTTTCGGCTTCAGAGGAGCGACTGGGGCGCTGGGATTTTATTTAAATTACATTGTTAAACAGTGCTGTTTCCCTGGCCGCACAGCGTACGCCGTGCGCGGCAGGAAGCGCGACGGGGCCGGGCCGGAAGGCGGCGGGGCGGGGCGAGCCGGGGCCGAGTCCTGCCCGTGTCCCCGCCCGGCTGTCCCTCCTGGTGTCCCTCCCCGGCTGTCCCCTGTGCCATGTCCCAGCGGGCGCCCCGCGGGCCGCGGCCGGAGCCGGGAGCCGAGCGGGAGGAGCAGGACGCGGCGAGGGGCGGCCATGGGCGGCCCCGGGCGCAGCCGGAGCCCGCGGGCAGGACCCAGGAGCGGCACGAGAGGAAGCGGAAGAGGCAGGAGGCGCAGCAGCTCCAGAAGATTCAGCACCTGGAGTCTTTGTAAGGAGCTGCGCCGGGCCCGCCCCGCTTGTCACCGGCGCAGGGTTGGGGTTTTGGGGGGTTTATTCTTGTCCCCGCAAGGGTGGGTCGCACAGCGGCTTCGGAGCTGCCTGGTGGCTCACCGAGGGCTTGCTGGGCACAAACAGGCCTGTCCCAGGACACCCAGGGCTCGCTGGGGACAAATAGGCCTGTCCCAGGACACCCAGGGCTCGCTGGGCACAAACAGGACTGTCCCAGGACATCCAGGGCTCGCTGGGCACAAACAGGCCTGTCCCAGGACACCCAGGGCTTGCTGGGCACAAACAGGACTGCTCCAGGTTCCTTCAGTCCTTCACCATAAAAGCAAAGATTAGTCCACCTGCATGCACTGAAAAAAAACCCGTAAAAAAACAGAATAAAAAGGTTTGAGGTCTGCCCGATGATTCCATCAGGAGCGCTTGGTGCTGTGAAAGGTGTATTTCATGTCACTGAAAGGGAATTGCTATTTTAATGGAATAAAAATGATAACACGCAAAGCTAACGATGTCTTAGTTGATGCACTTTGCCCTGCTGAGCTGGAAGGAGATAATAAGCCTAATATTTGTTCTGCCTGTTTTTCTAGAAATTCATTATAGAAACACTATTTAATAACTTGTTCTGTGTTAGTTACCTGGACCAAAGTTTTTGGACCAAAGTCTTCTCATTACAGAAGATATTACGGAGTATATACAAGGACCACTGGGCTAAGAATCACATAACTGAGATGTTTAAACTGGATATAGGGGGCTTAGAGCCAGGACTTTGTATGCTTGAAGCAGCTAGATCAGCGAACACAGAAAGTAAAGGATTTGTTAATATGTATAATTCAATGTTGTAACCGTGCTCTAGAATGTATAAAATGGCTTGCTTTGTATCCTCAAGTCAGGCTAGTGTGTCCAGCAAGAGCCCAAATAAAACCTGTGCTGCTTAAAGATGAATTGTCTGTAAGCAGTTCCTTATTCTGAGGTTTCTCATCTTCAAAAAGGTCAGAAGATTCACATAATTTTTTTTCGCAAGTGCAAGTGCAAATCTGTTACTAAATGCACTGAGCAGCACCCCAAAGTTACTGTTATAAAGAAGGGATGAACACACTTTAAGCAGGTTTTCACTGCCCATCTGACAGTGGTGGTAGGATCGTGCCTGGACTCCTGTAGGTACATGGGGTAGGTGTGTGTGCCCAGCTAAGCCAGTGGAATATTGCACATGCCATCAACCTCATGGCCTAAAATGATGTACAGCCTGAACAGATGTTTGGTGTCCTGACACACGGATGATGTCTGGAAAGTCCCATTGGAAACAGTCTTTCATAAAGCAGAGGATTTCAGGACTCTGGGCTTGCACGGTGCTGTTCTTCACGTGCTGGTGAAAAACAAAACCAAAAAAAAATCTGTCCACTTCTAAGACCGCTCTTTAGACTTTCCTGAAGGTTGCAGTTTACAGAAGACAATGTATGTTTAAATACAGATGAAATATGGTGGGGGGAATAAACCAAACAAAGCAAATTCAGTTATACAGGCCTGCATCTTTCTAAGTGATGTATGTTCTTCACCTCCTTGAGCATTTCATAGTGCTTTGGCATTTAACCCCTAAGCACATGCACTTTCTCTGTTGCTGTGTGCTGTGTGTAGCACCTGTTTGCTGTTTGGAGTTTAATAAATGTTATATCTACTGTTAACTCCAGAAAAATATGATACTTTGGTCAGAAAGGTTCTGTCTTTAGGTTTAATACACAGAAGATGATGAAATCAGTACATTCTAGGTTTGAGTGGCAAAGCCAGATGTAAGGAACAGTCTGACTTGGCATTGTCAGGTGACTGATTCAGCAGTCCTGGAGTAAAGGAGGTTGGATCAGTGAGACCTTGGGGAGTAGTGCTACAGAAAAAGGGGAGAGAATTAGGCAGTGATGGTAAATGAAGCTAAATTGAATGTATCACAGATCCACAACAAAGAGTTGTGTTCCCACAAGAGTATAAATCTGAAGGATGTTTGCAAGAGGCACGTGTGGTGATACGACAAATGCTGTCTCTCCATCAGCCTTCCATGTTCTGCTGTAGTTGTTGGTCATTAGTGATAAAGGAAATGGAAAGGAAAATGTGAGCTAAACGTTTTAACTCTATACCATTGAAAAATTGTATTTTCTCAGTTTATTTGTCTGTGCTAAGCTGCAGAGTAACAATATTTCTATTGCTTTTCAGCTATGAGAAACCTCCCCCAGGGCTAATTAAGGTTGGTAAATAGCGGTAAACTTTACGAGGGATTTTCACACAACCTGCTCTTTAGGCATTGTGTCAGTGTTACCTGTATAAATTACAGAGAGAAGTAAGTGCTTCCCAGGAAAAAACTCAGAGAGTCCTCAATTACAATCCAATCCAGATGAAATATCCAGAATCAGATAGGAGGAGAGGAGTTCTTTCATCATCTCTGAGCACTCACATTGCATGCAGTATTTAATACTGTGCATAGAGGGGAGTCATTTATGGAAAGCAGGTTTGCAGTTTGAGTGACATCTTTTCAGGATTCTTATTCATTGCTTAGGCTTAAATATTTCTGTAAAAGTGCTTTTGTGTCATCACATTAATTACTTTTGCCAAATTTATACACCTAAACCATAGTCTAATGCTTTTAACCTTTCTCCCAGGCACTCAGCAATAGGACAAGGGGGCACAGGCTCAAGCTCTGCCAGGGGAAATTTAAGTTGGAGAGCAGAAAAAAATGCTTTGCAGAGAGAGTGCTCAGGCATTGGAATGGGCTGCCCAGAGAGGGGGTGGATTCCCCATCCCTGGAGGTTTTTAAAGTGAGCTTGGCCATGGCACTGAGTGCCATGATGTGGTAAAGGGGCTGGAGTTGGACCAAGGGTTGGACTTGATGATCTCAGAGGTCTTTTCCAACCCAATCCATTCTATGATTCTAAAACTACTGCTCTGTATTGTAAAGGGCTTTTTTTTAATTGTCATGTCTTGTAGCAGGAAGAGGAAAAAGTAGTCTTTGCTTCTGTGTTAAGTTTTCATTTATATGATTTATTTATATAAATTACTAAAATAGGTGGGAAGGAATGAAATTAATACGGCAGTAAAGTTCTGCCTGGAAGATCCAAGATAAAAGAAAAAGAATTTTAGATCCTTTGTGTGTTACAACAGGGAAAAAAGTAACGGGAAATAGATTCATATTAAGTAAAGGCCTGCACACTTAAAGTATTAATTTTTACAAAGTTAAAGGAAATTGTTGTGTTGTTCTTTTTCTTTCTACAGGAGAATGAAACAAAACCAGAAGACTGCATTCCTGATGTTCCAGGCAATGAAAGCGCACGAGAATTCCTGGCACATGCCCCAACGAAAGGGCTTTGGATGCCTTTGGGAAAAGAAGTCAAAGTTATGCAGTGTAAGGCTGAAAATATTCCAGATGCCATGAGACCTTCATGTATCCATTCACTGACTCTGGGGGAGGGCAGAATGTTGTTGGCCAGATGATGAATCCAGGTGGATTGGCCTCAAACTGGAATAAAGGCATCCAGTGTCCTGAAACCTTTTATTTTATGGACATTGCATTTATCAACATAGTACTTGTGTCTGTTTGTCCCAACAAACTGCAAATGTTTTGCGTAAATGTGGGTTGGTTTTTTATACTTCTTCTGAGATTAGCTCAGTTGGTTAAAACTTGGCTGTAATAATGCCAAGGTCATGGGTTCAGTCCCCTATGTGGGCCATTGACTTAAGAGTTGGACTCGATGATCCTTGTGGGTCCTTTCCAACTCAGAACAGTCTGTGATTCTGTGATTCTGATCTGTCTCAGAGGTGCAATTCACTGCTGCTTCTTTTTTTGAAGGTTGGAGGTGTAAACGTTACGGACACAGGACAGGAGATAAAGAGTGCCCGTTCTTCATTAAAGGCAATCAGAAATTGGAACAATTTAGAGTAGTGAGTACAAATATTGTAGTATTTTTGCTTGTCTTTTTTACTACTGACAATGCATAATCTTACAGATGAAGAGAAGCCTGTTAGATGGTGCTTTATTAAGGACTTTTCCTCTGTCTCTAGTATAATATGGATGCTGAAAAATCTCCTAATAAAGAAAAAGCTACAGATGTGGTTGGATGTTTGACTACTTTGCAGAAAATCTACTCTTCAAGAGGAAAATTAGTGATTTTTACATATAAATTGGAAATCTTCAAGAACCTATTTCAACCATTACATTCAGGTTTTTGTGATTAAATTCTCGACCAGAAATGTTTAGGCAAGCTTGAGTTGCCCACATTACAGCTGCTTCAGCCCTTCTGCTCTCGCTGAGAACAATCACATCATGAATGCTGTTGTCTAGGTCTGTAATCCAGTCATTGTCCACAAGTCTGATCTCTTGCTACATGAGGCTACATCTCAGTTCTGCAGATTCCTCCTGCATGATCGCTCTAACTTTTCCCGTTGCTCTGCATTGTTAACCTACATTTCAAGTTCTCATCACTTTGTGTCTTATGTCCTCATTTCTATCCTTGAAAACTGCAATCTGGGCTCATTCTGTCCAGATTCTGGACTCCTGCTGATTGTGTGCAACTACAAAGAGTATTTTTAGCCCTCTCCCATGACCAGACTGCCTCTGTTCCTCATTTTTCCTCAGGCTTCTTCTCTGTTGCATCCAACCCTTGCTCTGTGTCCAAGATCCTTCATGGTGCATTCCCAACATCCTTCTTTTTCTACTGGCATTTTAATTCCCACCACTGGTCAGCTATCTCCTCTCTGTTGGACTTGTTTGCTTCATCTTCCAGCAGAAGTGATCACCCCATCTCTTTGCTGCATTCTTGCATGGCATGAACCCACTTTATGTGCAGCCTTCTGTCCCAGCTATCTTTTCTGAATTGCCTGTTTAATTAAAATCAGCTAATTTAAGAACCAGTAATGGTAGCCCATAGCATGATAGGACAGCTCCAACTTGAGTATCTGTTTGTCTTATATTTCTTGTTCCTTTATTCCTGTATGTTTTTATCCAGATTTTTTTAAATACTAGAAGGGTACAGCTCATTATTTTTAACCTCAGTATCCAGCTATTCCTGTAGATTAAGTGTGGGATTGTTCATGTTAACTGATTGAAGAGGGAGAGTCCCCTCCATTGCTGCTGTAGCCAGATAAGCTTTCCCTGAAGTAAATGCACCAATTCAGAGTAATGATGTTAAGTCTGAGAGTATACTTGTGAATTAAGAGCTTGCTAAGCACACTCCATCCTTTGTTAAAAATCTCTTGCATTTGGTTGCTTTGGTTTATGTTTTTTTAGGAAATAACAACTGTTGGTGATAAATACTTTTATTTACCAACATTGGATTTTCTGTTTTCAAATTAAAGGCACATGAAGATCCAATGTACGATATAATAAGGGAAAATAAACGTCATGAAAAAGAAAAGAGGTAAGTGTATCTCTGGTAAAAACTGCATTTTCAGTTTAGTTTTATTTTGATAACATGATACTAACGTATGGGTGAAATTTTGATACAAGCTTAAGTTTAGCTCAGAACATCTTTTGAATGCCAATTTCTTTATGAAACAGACTAATGCATTTCTACTTTCTGATAATTAGTCAGTAGTACTTCCTATCCCATGGGCTGGAAGCTCCCTAAAAACACAAAATCTGCTTGTCTCAAAGGGGGTTGCTTTTATCAGTCTGTGATATTATCTGTAACAGGAGTAATTGAGCAAAAGAGGAATGTTCCCCTGCCCTTTGCATGCAGCTTCTGTTCCTCTAGCTGGGAAGGAAACATGAAAGCTAGAACAAATTACTACAGGTAGAGAACAGCCAGAAAGAATTCTCATTCACATTTTTTAAACTCAGGATTCAGCAACTGAAGCAACTCCTGGAGGACTCTACCTCAGAAGATGATAGCAGTGATGACAGTGATAGCAGTGGTGAAGATGGCAGCAGCTCCACTTCCTCAGAACACAAACACAAGAAGAAAAAGAGAAAAAAGGAAAAGAAAAAAAAAGAAAAGAAGAAGAAGAAAAAGAGGAAGCGTAAATCATCCAAATCTAATGAAAAGTCAGATTCTGACTGACAGCAGTCACCTGCTACCTGCTCATTGACCTCTCTACTTGCAAACTGCAAGGAAAGATCCAAAGAATGAGGAAGGCAACACCAGAAAGGGCTTTGTTAAACTTGGAACATACAGATGTATGCATGCAGCAGCCTTCTCTGGCATCCTCTTCTGCCCCTCTGCAGTCAGAAGGAAGAAAGCTGCATTGAAGAACACTCAGCCATCTCTTTGTGCTGTCAAACCTGTGCTAAGGGTCACCCCTCCTGGTCAGGCTGGGCCCCTGCACTGCTGTGTGTGACATCAGCAGAGAGCAGTGACTGCCGAGGTACCACCAACACATCTGCAGCATTAGCACTGTCTGCTCAAGTGTCTTTTCTCCATGAAGTTACTTTGTTATACACAAAGCCCCATTGTAACAGGACTCCAGTTTGCACCATGCAGAGCACTGAAAGTTCTCTGACAGTGCTTACAATAAGCAGGTTGTACTGTACATTTTCTCCACATACATGCTGAAGTTCAGTGTACTTATCGTACTATTGGCAGCTAGCTGAATAAAGAGTACTGCTGAAGGGGGAAAAAGTTAATCAAGGGGATTTACTTTATGACAAAACTGCAGCATCAGCAAGACTTGATTTTTTTTGTGTGTGTGCATGTAACAACATCTCAACATCATCACTGTTAATACACACAGATATGAAACATCTCAAGTGTTCTCTAAACTAGAAGAGCGGGAGCCAAGTGTAATGGTGTTACTCAGTTTTACTGTGAGGAAGTAGCAGTTTTAGTTATTTAAAAAGGAGGGTTTCATGTAAGACATTAAAAAGAGTAATTTTTGCATATACTTCAGTATCAGTTGTTTTGATACAATTTGAGGAGGGGAGGGTGGTTTCCTTTTAAAAAGGCTTGGGGGAAATAAATTCCAACCTACTCTATGTTTACTAGAATTATTTAATGAAGTAACAGTTTTTTGAGTCACAGCAGGAGAATATAAATGTGTAAGCCTTTCAAAATGGTTTTCAACTTGCATGCATGTAAGCCACAGAACAGTAGTGAAGAACCTGTAAGCAGGAAGAACAGAAAGCTTTGTGTACTTAGACTTTACACACTGACTGTGCTTTTCTTTTAAGCAATCTCGCAGACTCAAGTAGGAAGATTAAGATAGCTACAAACAGCATTACAGTGAACATCCATCTCTGAAGCCTCAAGATACATTGGTGCAAAGCTGCAATTTGAGGACCTAGATGATGGATCCTGCTGCTCTGCAAAAGGAGAGAGAAAACTAGATTTGCTTTGAAAGGACTTCTATGGAACTTCATCTCTGTGCTTATGCTAATACTGAAAAAAACCCACATGATAAAGCTCTAAGGTAGTAGAGCAAACATTAACAGTGAAACAAAGGAACCATAAACTAGAATGTGTCTAACATTTTTTTACTTTCTCCTGAGAGCTTTGGGAAGAGGACAAGGAAAAGTATAAATTGGGTTTTCTCCCTCCTACATGTCTGAGGGTGATTAAGTAAAAATAAACCCCCACTCCTTGCCAGTCATTCACAATATGTTCTGAGGATAACCAAGATAGGCGAGGCCTACTTACAAAAAGAGTCTTTATTGTGTCCCTGGAGCTTGTGGAATAGCATTTTACGCTCTATTTAGCAAATCTCCCCAAAATAGAATTTACTGGTGATTCCTGATAGTTCCCTGTATCAGTATAGTCACCATGAGCAAATTCTAAGCTCCTTGCTCTTTCACCAGAAAAAGATTTAACAGCTGAAATGCATAGGGAGACCTGTAATGGTCTGATTCTCTGGGCCAGGTTGGATGGAGACCTGAGTAAACTGGTCCAGTGGAAGGTGTTCCTGCCTCTGGCAGGGAATTGGAACTGGATGACCAGCCCAAACCATTCTATATTTCTTGTATTGCCACACTTGGTGCTGAGAAGGTCCATGCATTTATAACATGGGTGGTTATTGGACAGGTGCTGGTAGCCTGATATTCACCTGTGCATTCCAAGAGGCTTCTCACTCAGGTTGGTCTAGAGCAGAGCCAACCTGAAGATCTAGTTCAGCTTTTGTCATTTAAGATGCTTCTGAAGTTCAGTTTAAAACAAAGTTCATTTTTTCCTGGCTCTTTACCTTTTTACCTAGCAGGGTTTACTACTTGAGTAATTAAGGAAAATACCATAAGGGACCATTTCTAACTTCTATCAAATGTAATTTAAAAATCTGATACAGCAAATCTCTGTTCTGTGCCAGACTAAAGGTCTATTTATACCAGTATCTCTTTCCAGTCATGATTAATAGACGATGCCTCCACAGCAGAGCAGTACCAGCCCTAGTGACATTGTTTTTGTTACTTCCTGAAATGCTCTCTCAGCCTCTACTGCTTGTACTTGGTACTTTGAATCATGTTGTATTTTAGTATTTAGTAGCCTTGGATATATTTTCTTCCCTTACATCCAGTCACTTCTTGCAAACTTTACAAGTTCCTTCAGCAGTTAACTCTTCTTCACTAATTATTAAGCAAGCTGTAACAATTTGCTTTCACACTGCTTCCTACTAGTTTAACTTCAGACACCTTCCTTCTTGCACTAAAAGGTATGTGAACAACTGATTCCTATTTGGTCTCCCCATGTCATTTCCAGTTTTCTAAATCTGTATCCCATACATGCTGGTCTCTGCTGAAACTCATAAAGAGTAGCATTTCAAAATTTAAGCCAACAGTTTCCATGGAGGGAGAGTTACAGCAGTGCTGACCGGCAGCCACTGCTGGAGTGCTGAGAAGCACAACTGATGTCATCATTTGGCATTTCAGACAATGCCAAAGCTGTCATTTAAGAGACTCTAAATCTTTTAGAAAGATGTAGAATAGAGATAAATACCAACACCCCTTTTATATTAATGGAAAATTGTTCTATATACAAGTAAACCCAGAAAGCAGGATAGAAAGTTATAGCCTTGAAAGACTGATTGCACGTGGCACTGAGTGCCATGATCTGGTAAATGGACTAGAGCTGGATCAAGGGTTGGACTTGATGATCTCAGAGGTCTTTTCCAACCCAATCAAGTCTATGATTCTATTAGCCTAATTTGTTCAATCATAACCATTTAAATATTTTGGTTCAAACAACAAAATTTTCCAACCTTCTTTGTAGACGTGTATTTCTATTTGCAAGTTCTGCCCAAGCCTGAGGGTTAGTAATAGCATAAATGTATAGTTCCATTAATCTAAATAAGTACAAAATGCAGCTAAAACAAAGCCACCCTTCACCGATCTTCAGCTCCCAGCTCTGATTATCTCAATACTCTGAACCATTTTCGCCAGAAAGGTATTTCAGGAAAAATACTGACATCTGTTTTATTTCTTTGGCCATGAAATTACTTGGGGTTTATAGTCTTGTTGAGTGAGACAGCCAGTGGCAGCAAGTCAGGGGGAGCTGAGGACTCTTCAAAGAGTAAATTTGTTTTTCCTTGGTATGCTTAGAATTACCATGCTGTGTGTGTTATGGGGGTGGGTATTTTGGCCATTGACTCCCATTGTTTGATTTTAATAGAAAGACCTGTAATTAATATTTTCCAAAATAAAGCAGAAAGCAGGACATTGTAAAAGGGAAAACTTTGCCATCCAGGTGCTACCAAACTGAAAGTTAAAACACAGTACTAGAACCTGGCAAGCCTACCTAGCCCACTGGCCCCTCCTCAGTGATGACACCACACCCACTCTGCAACAGAGGTTTCAGTGAGTTACAAATAGTGATTTAGAAATCCTGAGTCACAGACAGTAAGTCTGTCCAAGCAAAGATCACAGTGTGGCAGTCTCAGAGGCCTCTAAGGTTTGTTGCTGGTGTGCCAAGCAGCAAATAGATTCCTCAGCTGCCCTTCAGCAGATGCTGCAGGAAGCTGTGAAAGCTGCCAAGGCGATGCAGAACTGCGACACTCGGGAGCCCACAGTCCTGCCAGCACTGCAGTGAGTCTGGGCAGCCCAGCTGCAGTGGGAACAGAAGCTGACACGTATGCTCATCTGCAGAATTAAATACCACCTGGCTGAAAAACAAGAGCCTGGACTTGAGTTCACAGCCTCAAAATGCAATTAGCACTTCACAGCCTTTGTGAAGCAGGGCAGTTTTACCCACTGGAACATGAGATACAGCTGTAAGCCAGTTAAGATGCAACCCACAAATCATCCAGGCTGCTGAGTGGGGGGAAAAAAAAGCCAAGTGGAAAATATAGTTTTAAGGTCACAGCACGACTGCTGTTAGAGTAGAAATACACCACATATAAACATTACCAAGGAATTATTTCTGGAGCACTAGAATATTCATGCATACTACTTTCAGCATTGGTGTGGTTGCATAGCATGAGTATACTACAAGATAGAAGCAATCAGTTTAAAATAGCATTTGTTTTCAGACAGAGCTGTCTAAACACTCCTACTGCTACACCCTCACATCTCTGGAGCATCACCAGGCCCTAAGCTGCTTCTTGCATCTGAGTAGAAATCACACTGACTAGTGCAAGACCTGTAAAAGGATGATTAGCACAATCTTGGGAGCACCTATCAAGTATTAGCCAGTCCCAAATGTAAGAGTGCCATCTAATTGTGAGGTCATGAATATTTCTTTATCAGTTAAGCACCAAAGACAAAGTTAAGGCTGTCAGCAGAACTGAGTATTAAAAAGCTCCACATTTTAAGTAATTCCCCCCCTCATTTTATTCTTTGAGGTTCTGATGCAACAGATTTTGTGCAGCACAAAAACCAAGTAAGAATTTGTATTCCTTATTTTCTTGCAAGGCTTAGTGTAGAAAGGAAATGAAAACTTGAGGGCACAGTGGTTTCTTTTTCCTAACAGCTTGGGTCAAAAGCTGTAATTACAGCAGAGCTTTAAGAAGTAAGCAAGTGCTATTAAAAATAATAGCAAAACCAAAGATCAGTTGGGTAGGGAAACAGCTCATTGAGTGGAACACAGCATAACTTCAATTACAAGTCAGACTAGTAATAGTAGGCATGAAACTTGAACTTAATCACAGGAAATGCTGCTTTTATCCACCTGGGTTTCTCCAGGACACAGACAGAATAACAACATGGGAGAGGAGAGGAAGCAAAAGAGTCCTGCCTGTCCGTTCCCTCCACCCTTTATTCAAGAAATAAAAGTGGTTTGTTTTGGTTTCACTACCTTTGTCACTCACACTATCACTTTATTCAGGAATCATTCAAGACTGGCAGTATCATGTTTATTCTTTTCACATGGTGATATTAGCCCTTATAGACATTGAAAAAAACACCACACTCATTTTTGAGCTATCCACCTCATTTAGATCAGTCTATTTCCATTATTCATAAGACAGCTCAGCAGAGACCCAGTTTTATCATCTTAGCTCTATAAAGAGACTTCTCTGTAGTCAGTTGGCAAGGTCTGCAACAACTGTAATAGAAGCCCCCAGTAAGAAGTCAGAAAACAGAGCACACCACCAAAAACTCTTTTCACCTTCAAGACCCATCTCAGGGCCTCCATAAAGGACTCAAATCTCCACAGAAAAAGAAGGGGAGGAAGGACAAGCATCACATTGACTGAGTGCTTTAGTCCTCAACCATAGACTTGAAGAGAGGAAAAATCTGAGGAACTGCCTTGAAACTTCAAGTCAGTGCTTGACACGATACAGCTTTAACTCCATTCCTTTACACTTTGACAAAAACAAATCCAGCCAAAAACAGATGGAAAAGAATCTTGTACTAATGTTCACATCATATATGAGATGACAGTGACAGGCTTCACAGTCCTGCAGTGTTTAAGAGCTGGGCAGCAACAACTGGCATGCTGGAGCAGCAGTGGTGCAGATACATGTCCATGTTAATTGCTACCAGGTATAGATGGAAAACAAGAAGTCTCAAAGTGCAATTCTATGAAATTTATTAAATAGTGGATGTGCTAGTTATAAAAAGGTGATTTTTGTGTTAAATACTTAATTCCATTTTCATAGCATCCTCAGTCTTTAGTGTCACTTTTTATCCCATATGAGTGCACAGGAACTTACAAAACGTACAAGAGAATAATATCAATTTTTTGATTTATGCAAAACAAACCTTCAATTCATTTCCCCCTCCTCCTGCCCCAATATTTGTAATTATCTTCTCTTAGAGAGGGACTTTTTTGTTCCACGACCTAAGGGCGAAGAGGAAAAAAAAAGGACTAAGGTATGCATTCTACCTGCAAAAATATGAAAATATGTCAGTTTGCTCCTAAAGAAAGGTGGACACATCAGTGATTGATTTTTGTATTGCAGGCACAGTTGGCTGATGTTACAACCTCAACCTCCCAGCAAGTATAAACTCTGTATGAATACTACTGGATTTCAGAATGTCCCAGTATAACAAATAAGAGTTCCATGTGAAACTCAGCAGGTTCTCAGTGTGCTTCTCTAACCACACTGCTGAATGTATCCAAGAAACATCAACTATTTCTGGGACAAATAAGAAGTACTTCAGGATTATACAAGTTCCCCGAGTACTTTTACTAAGAACTAATCAGCAATTAAAGGTCAAACAATACAACTTCGGGACTGACACCAATTTTCACCAATAAGACACTTGAGTCTAAGTTGGTTTCCATCCTTGCAAATACATGGAAGTGTAATCCTCTTCTTAATACATGAGAAAGACTATTTTTGATTGGTGCTCCCTGATGGAATATTCAAGTTCCCTTTTCTATGTTAGCTTGTTATTTTCCAGAAAGAAATCTGATCTTTTAGGTAGCTTCTTGTATGTACTGACCCCTTTTCAATTGACAACCTTTTCAGACTCTCACACAAATGCACAAAAGCATATTTGTTACTGAACATACTTAATGTGATGTTTTTCCCTCCATTGTTTTGCCTATCTTCTTCCAAAACAGCAAGAAGTTCTTACTCCATAAAGCTGTTAAGATTATCTATATTCATTTCTGTTGCATTAGATTACAGTGCTTTGGCTGATACAGACCTGTAGCTTAAAGAAGTGCAAAGTGACTCAGGACCCAGCACTTTAAAAAGTTAGAACAGTCTGAAGAGCAACACAGTAGGTTTTGGTGTGGGTTTCCTCCCCCATCCTTACACTGAATAAAGAGAAGGAACCTAACCTGGTAAAAGCTGCACTGGTATTCATACCAAGGTAACCAAATGCTTAAAGTTTAACTTGCCTCTTCCCCCCCCCCCTTATCTTATCCCACATATGTAGCATTTACTATTATTCCACAAGCTATCAAACATCCTTGCAGTTCAAGCTGAGAAAGATTAGTCCCTGAGACAGTAATGAACAAATGCTTGTCACAGTCACTGTTTTAGCTTGTCATTGTATACCAACCTCTGTGAACACTGTGTTTAGGCATCTCCCACACTTCTTCCTCCACCTCATCTCTTGTGTCCCTGCGTTTTGAAGGTGGCTTGCCTATTCTTTTCTTCTTTGGTTTAACCAAAGGTGGGCATCCTAAAGAACAAGAGACAACTGGTGTTATTTCTCTAACACAGTCTCAGGCAAATTTAACCTTGACCTTCAGACAACTGGCCTGTGATATTCCCCTTCCTTCCTCCCTTCCATATGTCCATTTTAGTAGCAGATAAAATTAACTCTACATATGTCAAGTAAGTTTATATGCCTACAATGCTTAATAATTGTCTAACCATAATTCTGGATGTATTGTATATTAGGTCACAATTTGGATAGGTGTTAACATGGCAAAAAAAAACCCAGTGAGAGTTGGTTAATTCTGCTCTAATTCTGCTCTCATTCACTTTTCAAGTGCTCGAGACTAGTTGAAAGCTGTCCAAGTGATCCAACTCACCCACTGTCTTTAAAAAACTTAATCCTTCAGACCTGTAAAATTATGCACCACAGGTACACTGTTAAAGAAGTCAAATTTGGGATATGATATTCCTGGTAAAGCAACGGATCTTGCTTAGCCAAATGCTCTTACTTGCAGGACACAAGTTTAAGATTAATTTGAAAAAACAAGTCCTGATATAGGCAATATTTTAAAAAGGAAGTTACTTTACTAGCGCTTCTGAGGCATTTGTTGGCATGAACAGCATTCAGAAGGCACTGATTCCTGCTTCCTGACACTGAGTGTTACAGCTCCTGCACACTACATGGGCTGGGAAAGGAGAGAGAGAGAACACAAGGAATAACACATAGACCAAACATCCTCAGACGCTGCACCATCTGTAACTGCAAAGAGATAAAAAGCCTCACGTTAGAAGTTAAAGGTAACAAGATTATTTCAGAACTATTATCATGTTTTTGTGCTTTGTTGTAGAGGAGCTAAGGACAGTACTGCTAAAGTGTTTTCAACTTCCACAGAGCAGGCTAACATATAAAGTACAACACTGAAGTCTGTGGATAGGAAGGACAGAAAGCCCTCAATACAAGGGGCAAAGAATCCCACACTCCAATATGCTCAAGCAGGAAAGCAATGCAGAGAGAGAACTCCAAGGAATACACTCCAAAGAACAGTCGACTGGGCTGTTGGTACAGGAGACCTGATGATATGTATCAGTGAACTGAAGACAAGTAAGTCAGTCTGTTCTGAAAATAGCTTCATGCTCCATTATTTGATAGACCAATCCCGAGGTACTTGAAGGCATGTGACCCAGGAAAGGGGCACTACAGCAAACTCCATAGGTGTTCCAACAGCACTTACAACAAGAAACACCCTTAAAAAGCACCCACACCAGATCTGAACTCCAAGTAAACACTAATTGTAAAGAAAAAGCATTCTGCTTCAGAAGCTAAGAAAAAAGTATTGAAACTATCTAATCTTTTACTTTGCTAGAATAACTGATTTCTTCATCTTTTCCTTAACCAGATCACAATGAGTGCAGTCAGTCATCCTTCAGCACTATCAGGGCAACTGTTGGTCCCTGCTAGTTTCCCCAATCACTGGCCCATGTAACTACCACATAAGACTCCCTATATGTTTTCCTCAAAGATTCAGGGCTACCACTGCATATGCACTCAAGAGAAGCATTATCTGGGTAAAGAATTAATACTACAGTTTATGGCAGTAAAAGCTTTGCACAAATAAAGACTTCACTTGGCCACGTCAAAGCATTTGATGCTTCGGTTTCCCATAATACCTTGAAAAACCTGAAAGTAGCTCCAATGCATCCTTATTCTCCCTTTTGGGTTTGCAAAGGTTATAAATATGCCTCAGATGTACTAACAGGCATTTTATCAATATCAGAGCAACAAGAATTAGTTTTATTATTTTCAAACCTTGTCCAAATATCATACACTTACTATTTTTTATCATATCCTTTTGAATGTTCCTTAAGAACAAAAACACATTGAGGAAGTTGTACCTTGTTTTTTGCTCTTGGCTGGAGGTGAGAGACTACCACGTGTTTGGCTGGTAAATTTGGGCTTTGCACCACTTCTAATCCAATACTCTTCAGGAAGTATCCCCATGTTCTCCCTTAGCAGTCTTCCTAATTTAAAGAAAAAAATATTTAAGGTCAGTATTTAGTTTTGCTAATGCTGGATATACTGTTTGATCCACAAGCCAGAATGCAAAGCTAGCTGCTGGATCTAATTGCAGGAGTCTGTTGAAATAGAGAGAGTTTTCTGGGAGACCACACTTAACAAAAAGTACAAGCCACTTCAATTCTACAGCTTTTGTACAAAGAAAATAAAGTTTAAGAACTAAACCTGATATTACAAGTAAATCTAATGGTTGCCTTTCACAATATGAGATGGTACTAAACAGCAGCCAACTACTGAAGTGCCCACATAACCAACTGCAAACTGATAACTCTGCTTATTCTCAGTTTAGATTAATCCAATTTCCAACATGCACCTTCAATTAAATAAGATGTTCTTTTCCAGGTCAAACTTAACAGCTTCACCTGGTTTTCCAAAAATACAGCAAAACTTTAGTTGCTAAAAAAAGCAGCAGCTAAAATTAAAAAAAAAAATTGGCCTGACTCCTCTTCTGCAGAGAAGTTACACAGGGTATGTCCACCAGATTATAGTTGAAGTAAATCCTGTTTAATCCACCTAGCATGAGTCTGTGATGGGAGAGTTGGACTGTTTGAACAAACTTAAATGCACAGCTTCCAAGACATTAAACAACAGTAAATGTTTAGTTCAAATCACCTCAAGACTTTCAAATTAATAAATTGCCACTAATATCAGAAAGTGAAGTATATCAAACCTAACTCCAAGGAGAGTTGCTGCATTTCTCTCTGGTGGTCTTGAAGATGCAGAATCCTTATGCAATAGGCTAAAAAAAATGCAAGAAACTCTCTCTGCTCAAAAAAAAGTATTCTGCAGGACTTGACTCTAAGCCAAACATGTAGCTACAACATCCTCTAACCTTCCCACTGGTTGAAGCTAAAATTTGCAATTGCAATTAGGTGTTTTGTGTATGCTGTTAGTCAGCACTTTGTCCTCAGCAATTAGCCCACCTCCCAAGAACTTACGTAGCATTCGCTGGTGCTCAAATCCTTCTCTTCTTGTCATAGGCCTCTTTCTTCCATAATACCCACAGTCACTATATACAACCTCATCTAGTGCTCTCTCCTTTGGCTTGTAAACTACACCAATATTTTCAACAAGCCCACTCCTAGATTTTATTTTCTCTTGAGCAGGCCAGGTAATTAGTTGTGCTGGTACAGCATTTTTAGGTGGTTTCCAAAGCACTCTCTGGCCAACTTGGTAGAAACTTCCTTTGCTTGGTGTCAAGATTCCATACGGAGGGGCTTCTTGAAAGAAATACTCAATTTCATCCATGTCATCATCATCCTCTTCCTCCTCATCCTCTCCATCTTCACCCTCCTCTTCTCCCTTCATAAAATATTCTTCAGAGTCCTCAACTTCTGACAAACTTTCAGCTGCTTCTTTGTTGGGAGAATTGATTTCTTTCCTACTAGAAAGTCTAGAAAGGGCTCCCAGCTTTCTACCTTTACCAGAAGCCTCTTTAATCTTTGTGGCTGAAGAGCTGACATCTTGATCATTGAAGTTGCTCACCTGCTCCTTTCCCACCACTTCATCTTCATTAAGAGACCCACCGCTTTTCATTTTCTCTTTCTCCAAGCCCTCTGTACTTTTCTGAGAAGCATACATGCTTTTCTGAAGCACATAGTCAGGGACAAAATAAGGCACTGAGGCACTGTCAATCGATGAGCCTTCCTCCCTGGAGGACATGTCATCAGAAGAAAGACTGATTACACTCTGATGCTTCCTTTGTGGCAAGCAAACTTTGTAGTTTGTGTCCGTGCTGTCCAAATGAGCCAGCCAGCTGCTGGAGGGAACATACTTCTCCATTGATTTGTCACACCAAAACCCTTTATCTGTCTGGATGTCACTTGTTGCACTGTGGCTTAAATTCAGCTTTTTCTGCTGCAAACTCAAGTCACTCGTTACCTCCATATCAGATGGAAGTAGTCCTGCTTGGTGAATAAAGCCGGGCTCTTCTTTGGAAGTTTTGGAGCCTGTAGGCTTTTTAGTGCTAGATTTCTTAGCTATTATCACATTCTGTCTTGCCACTGGTTGATCTATGCCAACAGATCTTGCTAGCTCTGTGATTTGCACTGCCATGGCTTCATCTGGGGGGGATTTTGCCCTTTGACTTGTATTTGCCAGCTTTTCTGCATCCAGCATCACTTCATTATTTTGGACATCTTTTTCTTGCACAGCTTCAGCACCCTGTTTGGAGGGGACAACAGCTTTTCTCTCATCTAAGGAAGCTCCTGACATCCTTTGCTCCCCTTCATGAGGGCCATATATCATGCCTTCACAGGAGCTAACAGAAAATAAGTCACGTGGCACCAGGCTCTCTGGGACTGGTTTACCACTTGCCACATCATACAAAGGGATAGTTTCTTTAAATGACTTCCACAGCTGAATAGCTGGAGAGCCGTTTCCATATTGTATCCTCACTTCTTCCTTCTCAAAGGCATAGCTCCCAGTAGGAAGATTCCTATACTGTGTAGAGCTGGCAGGGTTCTTGTTATGGAACTCCCTGTCTACCACAATGGAAGATCCAGATGAATCTTGTTTCTGTGAAGTACTTTCAGCCTCTGTACCTATAGAAGAAACACAGGCCATCTTTCCTGCATCACAACCTTTCGTTTCTGTACGGATATCTTGATGCTTTTTCTGCTTGCTCTCAGGCTGTCTAGGATCAGTCTGTGTCTCTTTTGTCTCCATTCTTTTCCCAGAGGTATTATAGTGCCTAAATCTCGTTGCATGATAAAACATAGGGGAAGGTGGGGCAGCATTAAAATAAGGCCTTCTGTTAATTCTTGCATGCACTGGATGCTGTGGAACAAAAAATCCAGGGTACTCATGGAGCGCCACTGAATAAAATGGAAAATACGGATTTCCACTTCGGAAGCCTAGACATTGGTGATAAAAAGAAGAGAAAAATATATCTTCTTTCTGAAATAAGTCATCCTGATTAATATTTACTTGCATACACAGAGACAGCTACAAGATCAGACACACCATTAAATAAAGCACTCCATCTTTCAATGCTTAGGAAACGAACCCAGAAAGAGTTCCTTACAATGGAATAGCTTATCTTGACATCTACATTTTACCCAGAGCTCTATTTCATTCTTTTCATTAGCTTTCTGTATTTTTTTTTTTTTTTGCTATTTCATGGAATTTTGCTATAGCATTTTCTTGGAAAAAAAGACAGCTCCAGATAGAAGTTAGCAAATGTATAGCACTAACAAGGTGTATTTAACAATACTTTTCTTACAATTTTTTTCTAAATATTTTTTTTAAGCTTGCATATATCCATACCTATTGTGCATGCATACATGGAACTCATAAACACACACATATTAATTGCTAGGTATATTTTAGAGCTCTGTCTGCAGGATGACCATTATTTAATACTTTGTTTAGTTTCCCTTCTCCAGAAACAGATGCTTTCCACCACACAAACTACAGATTTAAGTAATACTTAATAAATCAGATTTTTGACAACCAAAGCATCACTCCCAAGAATGCCATTACCACGGGTACATGTTTGTTTTCCCTGCTCCAGCAGTAACTTACTAAGCAGAGCTACCAGAGAGAGCTCTCTTTTGCCTTACCTGAAGCAGGTACACAGTATGGACTGTACGCATGACTGAGGTACCATGGACTGGGATAAGGCTGTTGTGCTGATGGCTGAGCATAAAAAAAGGGTCTGGTGCGGCTCGTGGAATATGATCCACTTTCTGAAGTGGAGGCAGTACTCATTATTCCTTAAACACTGAAAGAGATAAATTATCAACCACTAAAAAACTGCATGACCTAATGATGTTATGCTGCATCAGAATTTAGCAGACACTCCTCTCCCAGCCCAAAGAAACCAGATCCTTCCAAAAGAAAGCCACTACCTTCCAAACAGAAAGTAGAAGACTGACATTACTATAAAATATTTCAGTTGCCCTTTGCTAAGCTAGCTTTTATATGCAGCTCTCATATTAGTCCTGCAAACAAACCTTGTAACATGGTTTAAAGCCACAGAACTGTAGCAGTGTCAGGTACACATACCCATAAAAGTAGGATCCCAGCCAATTAAAAGAAAAAGCCTCCAGTCAGCCTTGAGCAAAAGGCCACAAAAAACCCAAACAAAAAAAACCCCAATAAACAAAAAAAACAAACAAAAAAAGAAGCAATAGAAGGCTTCACACATTCAGACATTTAATGATTCAGAAAGAAAACACTTCTTAATGCTAACACATATGTTGTTACACATCACAGTAAGAACTATTAATTCAGGATTTGTACTTGATGATTTATCTAAAAACAATGAGAGCTAACATAGTAAACCAAATGTGTCACTGACACCACTCTTCCTATGTTTAAACCAAGTGATAATAACAACCAAAATCCCTCCATGTAAGTTTGCATTCAGAGCCATACAAAATTCACAAGACAGAACTTCCTCCCACTCTGAGATATTTCCTCAGTTAACTAGAACATTAATCTCAGTCCATCCCTACCCATGCAATCACACATAGCTTACAAGAAAGAGCATACAAAACCAGAGAACACAGATGAATTAGTGACTGCACAGAATAATAACAGTAAAAAAACAATAGCACCTCAAGTATTTGCAGATTTTAAGCACTTCAAAGTTACAGAAAAATTAATTCAAGACCTGAACAAACTAGCACACCATCCAGTCTAGAGTTTCAGAACACTCAGCAACACTGGAGCCTTCTTCAGTTTCCATGTAAGGTGGCCTGTCCAGCTCTTGAAGGCATCAAAAAGCCTACAGACTCTCCAAGGCCAAAACTCCCAGAATCGCTTTGACCTTTCAGGAGAGAAAGAAGTAGGGAAAGAAAAAAAAAACAACCACAAAACCAATCCCCCCCTACAAAAACTAAGCTACTCCTGCCCCCTTAGAGTCCCTCAAAACTAAGGTGGTTGCTGCTGCTGCTGCTTACAGCCCAGCAAGAAACTACCCACGTCCTCTGCTCACCCTCTTTATGGCAGGCAGCTGCTACTTGTCCACTCCCCCTCCCACCTGAGGCTGGTTTGACAGTGACGCAGGGGACCTTTTTCCAACAATGTGTGGGAGGAAAGTCAAAACACCAGGATAGGAGTACTGGTAAAAGCCTTCAGCTGGTGTACAGAAAGCTAGCAGGCTCATCTTGCAGATGTTAAAGCTGCATCTCTAAGTGATTTTCCAGTATTTCTCTTTTGTAATGGTGGAATTTATATTAAAAAAGAAGGGAAGTATTACCAATCTTCTCATTAAAACTGCTGCTAAAGACACTTCTTGAAGGGAAAAAAAAAATCAGATGATGCAAGGCCAAGTTTACATTTGTTTCCAGGGTCTGCCAGTTGTTCAGCACTGAGTGAAGGGAGCAATGCTCTTCCATCCTAATGTGTCCAAGTGGGCTGAGAAACTTAATGTTGTTTCCATATGAACAGGAGAAGCACTTATTCCAATACAGTGCACTCCAGTGGAATTTATGAAATGTGAGGTTGCAATTTGACTCTGCCCCGGGTCTTTACATGAGATGGGAATCTGAGTTGCTGCTCTGGAATTGCACATCTCCGTATGGCAGCGCTTGGGTACTGGGGCAGGTGGCCAGAGAACGAAACACAATGCATGAGCTGTGCAGGCAGATGAGTGGCTAAGGGAAAACAAAGAGGTGTGGATGCTTAGGGACTGCTTGCATTTCTGTGTTGGGAAATTCACAAAATCTCTGGTTTTTTTTTCTTTCTATAACATTCAGATTAAATCATAGAGTCATAGAATCGATTGGGTTGGAAAAGACCTCCGAGATCATCAAGTCCAACCCTTGCTCCAACTCCAGTCCCTTTACCAGATCATGGCACTCAGTGCCACGGCCAAGCTCAGTTTAAAAACCTCCAGGGATGGAGAATCCACCCCCTCTCTGGGCAGGCCATTCCAATGCCTGAGCACTCTCTCTGCAAAGGTTTTTCTGATCTCCAACTTCAATTTCCCCTGGCAGAGCTTGAGCCCGTGCCCCCCTGTCCTATTGCTGAGTGCCTGGGAGAAGAGAACAACCCCCACCTGGCCAGAACTTCCCTTCAGGTAGTTCTAGACAGTGCTGAGGTCACCTCTGAGCCTCCTCTTCTCCAGGCTAAACACCCCCAGCTCCCTCAGCCTCTCCCCACAGCACTTGTGCTCCAGTCCCTTCTCCAGCCTTGTTGCTCTTCTCTGGACCCGCTCCAGCACCTCAAATGTGTCCTTTGCACTGTGACATGAACTGTAAATTGCCTGGGAAGGATTAATTACTGATCCATTCCTCACAGACCTCCCCAGCCAAAGCTTGTCCTCTCCATTGGTGTCAGTGCTTGTACTCTGTGCACCACTCACTTGTGTGACTTGTAGAGACAGGACAAGGTGCAACATGTACAAACAGAAAGAGGGGAAATTTAGGGTAGATGTTAGGAAGATGTGAAGGTGGTGAGTAACTGGAACAGGCTGCCCAGGGATGTTGTTGGATGCCCTGTCCCTGGAAGTGTTCAAGGCCAGGCTGGACAGGACTTTGAGCAACCTGGTCTAGTGAAAGGTGTCCCTGCCCAAGGCCCGGGGTTTGGAACTGTATGATCCTTAAGGTCACTTCCAACCTTAACATTCAATGATTCGATGACTTATGTCAAATGTTTTAAATCCCCAGCTCCTGCATCCATCATACTTTTACCTTTTTGACTTGAAATTCCTAGCCTTTTTCTTGGTGAATGGACCCAAATGCAAATAAAATAAATAACACTCGCTAGCTTTTAAAAAGTTCTCAGGATTTTCCTTTGCTTCAGACCTGTCATCAGTTTTCAGTCATAAGCAGAATCACAGAATCTTCTGAGCTGGAAGGGACCCACAGGGATCAGTGAGTCCAGCTCTGAAGTGAAGGGCCCATACAGGAATCAAACCCACTCCTGTCTCCAGTGCCCTTGGCACTTCCTTCACTCCTGGGGCTGCTCCAGGCCCCACAGGCCTCAAGTGGCACTCACTCAAGGGCCAGCAAACCCACACTTGGCCAAAGGACATTCCAGGATTCTAGAATGGCCAAAGGACCAAAGGCAGGTCCCAGTGGGAAAAGCAGAATGCAGAGAGGCCATGGCCAGGCTCAGCCCACAGGTGGATCTCAGGGTATGGGCGATGCTGGGATGCAGAGCGGGACATGGCTGGGCTGGACATTACCTGGGACACCCACGGGCCTCCAGGCTGCACAAGTGTGGGGCACAATTCCTGTGAGGAGCAGCCGAGGGAGCTGGGGTTGTTTAGCCTGGAGAATCATAGAATCAGCTGCGTTGGAAGAGACCTCTGAGATCATCAAGTCCAACCCTTGATCCAACCCCACTTTGATTACCAGATCATGGCACTCAGTGCCACATCCAGTCTTGCCTTAAAAACCTCCAGGGTTGGAGAATCCACCACCTCCCTGGGCAGGCCATTCCAATGCCTGAGCACTCTCTCTGTAAAGAATTTCTTTTGGATATCCAGCCTAAATCTCCCCTGGCAGAGCTTAAGCTCGTGCCCTCTTGCCCTACTGTTGCTTGCCTGAGAGAAGAGACCAACCCACACCTGGCTACAACATCCCTTCAGGTAGTTGTAAGGAACCATGAGGTCACCTCTGAGCCTCCTCTTCTCCAGCACAAACACCCCCAGCTCCCTCAGCCTCTCCCCACAGCACTTGTGCTCCAGTCCCTTCACCAGCCTTGTTGCTCTTCTCTGGACCCGCTCCAGCACTTCAATCTCTTTCCTGAACTGAGGGGCCCAGAACTGAACACAACACTCAAGGTGTGACCTCACCAACACAGAGTACAGGGGAAGGGTCACTGCCCTGGGCCTGCTGGCCATGCTATTTTTGATACAGGCCAGGATCCCATCGGCCTTCTTGGCCACCTGGGCACACTGTTGGCTCATGCTGAGCTTCCTGTCAATCCAAACCCCCAGGTCTCTTTCCACCTGGCCGCTCTCCAGCCCCTCTGTCCCCAGCCTGGGTGGCGGCGGAGTCGCCATCCTGGAGGTGCTGAAGAGACGCCCCCGCGGCGGATGTGGCAGCGCGGCGTGTGTGGCCACCCCAGCCCGACATTGCGTCCCGCTCCTCCCACCAGAGGGCGCCGGGCGGTCCCGCCGCGCATCCCGCGGGAGGCGCCGCATTCCCGGCGGCGGGCAGGGGGCGCTGCGGGCAGCGGGATGGGGATCGGGAGGGGAGCGGAGCAGGAAGCCGGGGGCGGGCCTGGCGCTGGGGCTCGGCATGCGCAGAG